>PVIR01010367.1:0-16703 GCA_004026965.1 Petromus typicus | reverse complement strand
CAGCTAACTCCCCGGCCCTGTTTGTTTGTTTTTTGAGACAGAGTCTCACTTTGTAGTTCAGGATGGCCCTGAGCTCAGTCTCAAACTCACATCACAGAAATCCTCCTGCCTCTGCCTCCTGAATGCTGGGATTACAGGTGTGAGCCACTACACCTGGCACTGTGGTATATGGTGCTGACTGCTGCTGGGCGTGAGTCTCCACACCCAGTATTGTATGTGGTTACCGGGGATCAAACCTGGGTCCTTGCGCTTGCAAGACAAGTTCCAGAACCACTGAGCTAGATCCCCGGCCCTCAGCCGCTTTGTTTTTAGAGATAGGGTTCTCTGTGCCTTTTAATTCTCAGTGTAGCCCAGGTTGGCTTCAAACCTACTGTGACCCTCCTGCATCAGCCTCCTGAGTGTTAGGATTCCAAGTGCATACCATCATGCCCAGCTTGAAGCTGCAGTTTTTATTAAAAATCAAAAAAATATTTTCCTTGGTACTGTACTTCAGCCTTGGATTTTCACTCTATGCTATATTTCCAGCCCATTTTCCTTTTTTTTTTTTCAGTATCAGGGATCGAACTCAGGACCTGGCACTTGCCAGGCAGATTCACTGCCACTGAGCTACATCCTGGGCCCTATTTTATTTTATTTTTTTGATACAGGGTCTTATTATTATAGACAGCTAAGTTGGGCAGGAATAATTTAGGCAGTAACACAAGGCCAGGCCTGGAGGGAGTCAGAGCAGAAGATGACAACACACCAAGTATGGCCGGAAGCACACAGACCAGGCCTCAGATAAAGAATGACCCACATACCTGCCCTAGGGATAAACAGCAGCAGCGGACCTCTGCCTTGAACTTGAGGGCTGGCTATAACTCAAGTTGGTTGAAGTCAGTTTACCTGGGTACACGCTATAGATAAGAAGCAGATGAATCTTCCATGAACCTAATTAACCCAAGTTGTTGGTAGGTCAGGCTGGTCATCACTCCAGGGTCCACTGCACTGTATTCGGTACCACGTGGTCCAGTGACCTCTGGAGAAACATTAGTCACCCTGGTAGGTGAGGTATCTCCTCCTAAAAAGGTCCTGGTTCTTTCCATGTACACTTGCTATGTGACCTGCTTCCCCATTGGGTCAATATTACCTAAGAAGCAGTACTTGGAATCTTATTGGTTAGTTACAAATTTGATTTTGCTCTATAAAACTTCCTTCGAAAAGGGGACTCCTTGGCAACCCACTCTTGGGCCCCCTGCTGTCTCAGGAGCGCGTGCTCTAAGTATTTCCTGTTAACCTCTGTGGCTGCTTAGAGTTCATTCTTCGATTTTGGGGAGCACATCTGACGCGCTGCAGGCTTCTTACATCGTGACTAAGTCACCTGGTTGCCCAGGCTGAGCTCCAATTTAGGGTCCTTCTGTGACAGCCTTTTGAGTGTGGAGAACACAATGTCACCAGTGGCTCACTTTTAAAATTACAATTTCTCTCATCTCCTTTCTACCTATCTTTATTCTTAAAAAAAATTTTTTTTGAGATATGTATTTCAGGATGGTCCTGAAGTCACTATGGAACCCAGGCTGGCCTCGGTCTCTTGGTGACCATCCTGCCTCAGCCTCCCAAGTGCTGGGATCACAGGCATTCGCTACTGCGCCCCACTACCTATTTTTATTTCTTATTCCCTACTTCAGCGTGAATACCAGCCGGGGACGTCCTGGGCGGCCTCCAGCTAAGGCCCAGTCCCCGCCATGTGGGTCACAGGCCCACGCCGTGCAGACTAGGCCGGAAACTAGAGCAGTAAGCCCGGCGCCCTGCAGGCCCTGAGCACGGAGGGTCTGCGCGCTCCCTCACCCTCCCTGCAGCGCGGCGCAGTCCCCTCCGCCCCTCGGGCTCACAGCGCGCGGCAGCGGCAGAGCTCCGGCGCAGCCTCCAGCCTGCCGGGAAGGTGACAGCGCCCCGAGATCCCCGCGGTCCCCGCCGCGCAGGCCCCGCCCCGCCGAGCCGGACCCAGCGACGCGGTGAGTAGCGCAGCCCGCCGGGGAGGGCGCCGCCCGCATTCGGCCTTCGCCGCCTCCCTCCGGCCCTGGGTCCGCTGCGGGCCGCGCTGACCCCACCATCCAGCTTCCTGCAGCCCGGGAGTCCCGAGCCCCCGCCCGGTGGCCTCCGTCCCCGCCGCCGGAGCTGAACAGCTCCTTTGCGCCCTCGAGGCCGAGTATCCCCGAATCGAGTCAGCCCTGAGGGCTCTGGAGCTTGGGCCCCGGCCTGAGCATCTTCGGGAACCAGGGACCCCACTCCACCTCCTCGGGACCCGGGATGGTCCCAGCCCCCACCCCTGTAGACAGCGCTACCCGGAGATCAGGCAGGACGCCAGACCGCACCCTGAGATCCTGGCGGGCGCCAAGTCCCCGAGCCCCTGGCGGACGGCGATGGGGCCCATCCCCCACCCCGAGTGCAGGAATCGGGCCTGGCTCTGGGGGACCAGGAGACTGGAAGCTGGTTCCGAAGCTCAAAGGGGAGACCAGGATCGGAACCCCCAACTGTCCACTTCTAGGGAGAGGTCCTGGCATACAGACCCTATTACATTGGGGGTCTTTGGCCCCCCAACCGCTGCAACACTGGTCCCTGATTTCATCTGGGCAGAGCTGGCCAGGGGCAGATGAGGGCGGAGGCCGGAAGCCAGAGACCCTTCAGAGTGAGGGCACAGGGAGGGGTGGCCAGAGCTGGGGGGCTGCGTCCTAAAGAGTCTGTCCACACGCGGGTTGCCATGGCAACGGCTGGCCCAGCCAGAGGCTTTTTTTAGGTGCAGTGTAGAGAAGGGCATCCCCCTGGGCCCCCTCCTCCAGCTGTTGTGTCTTCCTGTTTTGTCACCACAGTAACGGTGACCTCAGCCCCACACCCCTTCCCTCTCGGAGGGGGAATCTAGCCACAGGTTTCCCCCGGGGGCGTGGCCTGCCGTGTCCCCGCCCCCACAAGGACTAGGGATGGGGGTCCTGTTCACGGCCCAGGCCGGGACTGCCCCGCCCACGCCCCGCCCACGCCCGCTCTCAGGTCCACACCCCACCCGGCCAACCGCGCCCAGCCCGCAGACCCTTCTAGTCCTCAGCTGCTGTCTTGCTGTAGCCGCAGCCGCCGCTGGCCGGAGAGGTGAGGCTGGGGGACCCCTGAGCCCTGGGGCAGCGGCTCAGGGTCCTGGGTTCAGTGGAGGACTGGACTGCGATGCCTAGAGTGGGTCCCAGAGAGAGATTCTGAGCCAGGGCGCCAGGTGCTGAGCAGGAGGGCTGGGTCCTGGATTTAAACAGGTCCCACGGCCCAAGAGCAGGCTGGGTCTGGAGGCGGAGGCTGGACCCAGCCCGGGTCTGAGGTCCAGGAAAGATGCCGAATACCACATCCCAGATGAAGGTTGGGGGGGATGCTCCAGAACTGCGGATCCTGTTGTGGGGAGCTCTCGATTTAAGAAGAGTGACTAGAGTTTGAAATTTAATTTGTCTTGAGACGAGGCCTCGACATATGGTTGAGGCTGGCCTCGACCTCACTGTGTGGCCCAAGCTGGCTTCGAACTCAGGGGTCCTCCTGCTTCAGCCTCTAGAACCCTGGAATCACAGGAGTGCGGCACCACGCCCAAAGCCTGCTGTTTGTGAAGCAGGGTCTTGCTGTGTAGGTCAGGCAAGTCTTGAGCTCGCCCTGCAGCCCAGGCTAGCCTGGACGTCTGAGTCCTCTTCCCGGGCGTGCGCCCCTACGGGCGCCGCTTATTTTATGTTATTTTCATTGGCCATTTCTGACACCACTCCGGTCCGGGAGCTCCGGTGAACCCTGGAAGGCTAAGTAAGGCTCAGACCGCATCCGGGCGCTTAGGGTGGGGCTGGAGCTTGCAGGCCCGGCGGGGCTGGGCGGGGTTCCGCCCCGGGCCGCCCCGTCTGTGGAGGCAGGGCCGGGAGTCTAGAGCGAGGCGGGAAGGCCCGGGGCGCGAGCTCCAGTCTGGGTCCCGCGGCCCTGCGGCGGCGCATTCCTGAGCTCTGACCTCAGGCGGCTGAGGCCTGGGGCGGGGCGGGCGCGCCTCGGAAGCCCCCCTTCCTCCTGCCAGCACGCGTTCCTTCTGCAGAGCTGGGCGCGCCCCTTGGGGTCCTGGGAGTCGGGGATCCGCTGCTTCGCTCGGAGACCTCCCCGGCGGCGCAGGACCCAGAACTCACTTTGCAGGGACTCGTAAGTCCACGCTGCCTTTTCTCCGGGCTCGCAGAGCGGCCCCTGATGCCCGCAATTCAGAGGGAGACACCCGGAGACCGAGGGCCCCGCCCCGCCCCCGGAGGCCGTGAGCTCACGGCCGCGCCACTGGAAACCTTATAAGGCGCGGACCCGCCGGCGCGCTCTGGCCACCAGCCCAGGCCCGGGGTGGGGGTCGCAGCGCCGCCCTGTCGACGCCTCCCGCTCCGCCTACGCAGTGTGAGCCGAGGCGGGCTGCCTGTCGCCCGGCACACCCCCCAGCCCCCCTGGCACCAGCTCCAAAGTTACGTCCCCGGTGGGAAGTGCCAGGCTTCAGGGCCGGGCAGCGCCGCTGTGGCCGGGAACTGGAACGGGAGGGCGGAGCCAGGCCTGAGCTGTGCTGACCTCTCCCCAGGTGCCGCTCAGTCCTCCCCACTGCCGGAACTTTCTCCTCCACGTGGCCACCCAGAAACGCTGGTGAGTGCGCTGGGCCTGGCCGAGCGTGGGTCTGAGGGAGGAGGCCAGGATCTTGGGTTTTAGGAGTGGCCAGAGGCACGGGGTCTGAGGAAGCAGCGTGTTTGGCGGCTGGCAGCTGTGTGCTCTGGGCCCCGAGCGGGCAGCAGTTAAAGCCTGGCATTACCTGGCTGTTCGGCTGATCCTGGAAACCGAAGTTTGATGTCTCAGTGTTGAGAGCTGCCTCCTAACAGTGTCAGGGCGTCAGCACTCTGAGAAAGGGCTTGAGTTTCTCAGCGGGGCTCTGGAAAGGGAAGTGGACGCTGTGGGTTTGGGCCTGCTGGGCCTGTCAGAGGTCGCCCGGCCATGGGAAGTGGGGAGCTGACATTCCCAGAACCTGGGGAAGGGCAGTATCTGGGTTACTGCCCCTGCCCTTGCTGGGCAGGGAGTCTTGACCGCTGAGGGAAGACTGGATGAGATCTGTTCAGGAGGGAGGCGGGAAGCAGAGTCATCCCACTCACAGTTACACAAAAGTTGAAGTTTGTTTGAAGGAGGAAAGGCCTGAAAGGCTGGACCAGGATAGGGAGGACAGCTCTGCGTTTCTGGAGTTGGGGGAAAGGAAAAGACGCCTGAAATTCGGGGTTCTGACATGGAGGAGCATCAGACTGGAGTGACCAGACTGTTTGCAGACTCAAAGCCCCATGTCCTGGGAGCAACCCTCCTGCCTCAGCCTCCTGAGTCCTTGGATTTTAGGCAGGAACCACCCTGCACAGCTTCAGGGCCTGTGATTCTTTGTCCTGAGACCCATTTTCGCCTTTCCCAGCCATGCCGGTGACGGTGACCCGCACAACCGTCACGACCACGTCGTCCTCCACCGTCGTGGGGTCCCCTCGGGCACTGACCCAGCCCCTGGGCCTGCTTCGTCTGCTGCAGCTGGTGTCTACCTGTGTGGCCTTCTCATTGGTGGCCAGCGTGGGTGCCTACACAGGCCCCATGGGACACTGGGCCATGTTCACCTGGTGCTTCTGCTTCGCCGTGACCCTCGTGGTCCTGGTGGTGGAGCTGGGTGGGCTGCAGGCCCACTTTCCCCTGTCCTGGCGCAACTTCCCCATCACCTACGCCTGCTACGCTGCCCTCTTCTGCCTGTCGTCTTCCATCATCTACCCCACCACCTATGTGCAGTTCATGGCCCAAGGTCGCTCCCGTGACCATGCCATCGCAGCAACCACCTTCTCCTGCGTGGCCTGTCTGGCCTACGCCACCGAAGTGGCCTGGACCCGGGCGAGGCCTGGTGAGGTCACCGGCTACATGGCTACCGTGCCCGGGCTGCTCAAGGTGCTGGAGACCTTCGTGGCCTGCATCATCTTCGTCTTCATCAGTGAGCCTTACATGTACCAGCGTGCGCCCGCCCTGGAGTGGTGTGTGGCGGTGTACTCCATCTGCTTCATCCTGGCCGCGGTGGCCATCCTGCTGAACCTGGGCGAGTGCACCAGCGTGCTGCCCTTCCCGTTCCCCAGCTTCCTGTCGGGCCTCGCACTGCTCTCCGTGCTCATGTACGCCTCTGCCCTGGTCCTCTGGCCTCTCTACCACTTCAATGAGAAGTACGGGGGTGAGCCCCGCCGGGCCTGGGACTCGACCTGCGGCTCCAGACACGTGTACACCGTGTGCATCTGGGACCGCAGGCTGGCGGTGGCTATCCTGACGGGCATCAACCTCCTGGCCTACGTGGCTGACCTGGTGCATTCTGCCCGCCTGGTGTTCGTCAAGGTCTAAGACTCCCAGGGGCTCCCGTGTCCCTCTATCCGACCCATCATTCTTCTCCCCGAGTTCCCATTGCTCAGACCGTACTTCTTCCTTTCCTCCTGTTTCCCCTCCTTCTCACCCTGGTCCACTTCCTGTTTCCTCTTCCACTCTCCACTTTGCGGCTTCTTTCCTTCCTGTGGTCTGGGTGCCCATAGCCTGCTTTGTCCTGACCCTGCCCCCTTCTTACATCTCTGGGTTTGGGGTTCCCCCCATTCCTCACCTGCCTGCCTCCTGATGCGTCGCCTATTTCCTCGGGAGCCCTGAGACTGTCCCTGTCCCCCACATCACCTCCAAAGGTGCTGAGCTCCACACATCCACACCCTCTGCAGCTGTTCATGCCACGGCCTTTGGAGAGGCCTCATTGCCAAAGCATGCCCGCCCACCCTCGCTGTGCCTTAGTTGTGTATGTGTGTGTGCATGGGAGGTAGCCAGGGATCAGGTCCCTTTCCCCTAGTGGAGGATGCATCTCCTCTGTAAGTCACAGGAACACTTCTCTGCAGATCAACGATTCCCGGTGGGCGGGAGGCTTTAAGCACAGACCCTGGGTTCCTGTACCCACCTGGCCCTGAGCCTGGCCTGAGACTGCACCACAATTTTTGCCAGGCTTATTAAAAACGCACTGCCTAGAGGCCACGTTAGAGGAAGCAGGAGCTGGATGCCGTTCCACCCAGCTGGCCTTTGTGCTACAGAGAGGAGTCACTCTTGCAAAGGTCTGAAGTGTTCGTGAGGGTCAGGAGCCCTCCAACCTTGCATTAAAAATCATGTGCCCGCTTTGGCAGGAGTGAAAGGGAAATGGCCACTGCCAGCCTTGAAGGCACTTGCCTGGCCTTTTTCTACTTTTTCTGATCTTGAGGGTACACACTACGGGCTGGCCCTACTCTGCAAGGGGAAGTTTCTTATCAATTTATTTCTGCTTTAGGACAGAGGGAAGTTTCTGTTGCCATGGCCAGAGCAACGGTGTTGTGTGTGTGTTTACGCGTGTGTGGTGCACATACATGTTTCTGTGTGCTAGTTGCTTCTTGCTGCTGCTTTCTGCTGCTCGGGGACTCACATGTACACCACGATATATATAAATGTATAAATTTATATTTTATTTTTTTTAATTTTGTGAAGCTTTCTTTCAGTTCCTAAAGCTCCTGCTGTCATAGAAGTCTTGTCCTTCCTTACTCCCACATTCACGATTTTTTTTAAATTCAACGTAAAGATAAAAAAAAAAAAAAGATGACTTGGACTTTGTGTCATTATTGGGGAGGGCTCCAGGAGAGCACTGAGGCTGTTTCTTTCGTCAGATGGAGGAGGAACTGGAACCAAGATAACCTTGGTCTCATCTGAAAATACTAGCACAGCCAGAGCCTGGTAGTGTGCAGCACAACCTGGCACGCTGGAGACAGAGGGCAGAGGACCCCTGTGAGTTCAGGGCCAGCCGGGGCTACATTGACGCTTCCTTAAGACAATGTGGCAGCCAAGTCTAGGATTTCCAAATTACTCCAAGTGCCAGACAAAGGCCCACACCTATAATCTTAGCTGCTGGGGAGGCTGAGGCAGGAGGATGAGAAGTTCAAGGCCAGCCTGGGCAAAGAAGCGTGACTTCAGAAAGGACGGGGGTGTGTGGTCTAGGGTGCATGTGTCTGGGTTCAATCCAGGCACGCAGATCGGTAGGATAAACTGCCCCAGCCAGGGGTGGGTGGGGTGGCAGTGAATACGCTCTCTCTGTTTTCAGAATCCCACGTCCACACAGCCTCGCGGGACGAAAACAAGCACTTGTTCTTGTCCTCACTCTCAGATAAACACTATTCTTTCTCCCGAATATGATTAACAGCCGCCCATTCCTCCTGTCGCCTAGCCCAAGTTCCCATCCTCTTCCTCGACAATCCTATTTCCAGCCCACTGGTTCCAGAAGACAGGACAACATAGGCCTGATCCTGCTCCCTCGCCCTCCACGCTGCCTCCAGCTGCGAGCAAAGCCTCGGGCCAGCCAAGCTGGGCAGGTCACCTCTGCGCGAGGTCTGTCCCAAAGAAGGGCCTTTCGCCTGGGGCATGGCAGGTCCTGGCCCAGTCTGGGTGTTGAGGCGAGACACCATCTCCAAAGGTCAAAAAGCATTGGGGTGTTGCTCAACGCAGAGGCCCGGCACAATCCCAGCAGAGTGGACACAGCCAGATTACGAAGGCGGGACCAGGGCCGCCTGGCGCAGACTGGAAGAGCCGCGAGGGGACTGGGGAAAGGAAAGAGCCCCGGGAGGTGGAGCGGAAGCGGGACGCCTAGGGCCCTTACCACACCACTCGTTCAGCAGGCGGCAGAAGGCCGGGGGCTCAGGGGCGGACACCGGGAGCTCTACTCGCGTTTCGGGTATCGACCATAGGTACCCCACAGCCCGCAGGAGCCCCAGCGAGCGCCCGCCCCGCCCTGCGCTGGCCGCGCGGGGAGAAGGAGTTCCAGAACGCGCCCAGTCTAGCCAGAGTGGGAAGGACTACAAAGCCCAGGATGCACCGCGCCCCAGGCGGGCCGGTTGCCCCGGCAACAAAGCGTTGGCCAGGACCGGAAGCGCGCGGGGCTGAGTTGGGGTGGAGCGCACCGAAGGCGGGGCGGCGGGGGAACCCCCACCGGACCGCGATAGCGCCGCAGGGCGCACTGATTCCCGGGGAAGACGAAACCAAGGGAATCACTGGGGACACGGAGGGGCGAGACACCCCCAGGGACGAGCGGACAGGGGGAGGGAGGGAGAGGCGCAGGATTCAGAGACCCCTAGCGATAGCGCGGGGCCCGAGCAGGACCAGGCAGGAGGGGACACGCGGGATTCTCAGAGGGGCAAGAGACCGAGCACCCAACCCCGAAGGGGCAGTGACTTGGGTCCGGGAGGTGAGATGGAGGGAGACGCGCGGCAAGCACACACCGCGGAAGTTCTGGGGCGCAGGGCGAGGGAGACTGCTCTGGAGGAAATGAGACCGTGCAAGGGACAGAGACAGTCCCCGAAGCACGGTCCCTTCGGAGAGACACACGGCGTCAGGAATAGTGAGCAGAAGCCTCCCTGCGCCACCGCACCCTCAGTACCGAACGGAAAGTTTGTTGACTGACACAGTGACCAAGGAGCAGGCGGGGATGCAGGGCCGACAGGGTCCTCCTAAACAACTCTCCTAGCAAGAGAGGAAGAAGGAGGAGCGCATATCGGGATCCGCGGGTGTCACCGCCCCGCAGCCACGCCTCGAGTGGGTGTGTGCACGTGCGGGGGGGGGGGCCTAAGCGAAGTCCCGCCCTGCAGTCGTCGTGGCGACGCCTTCCCCCAGCCGGGGCTCCCACATTTGAGCAGGTGCCGAGCCAGCGCCCGCCGCCCGCGCCTCCGGCTGCCCGCGCCCTAGCTGGAAGGCAGGGTCCACCGCGATCCCGGCCATGGCCGGCCTGGGCCCTGGCGGAGGCGACTCCGAAGGGGGACCCCGACCCCTGTTTTGCAGAAAGGGGGCCCTGAGACAGAAGGTGGTCCACGAAGTCAAGAGCCACAAGTTCACCGCTCGCTTCTTCAAGCAGCCCACCTTCTGCAGCCACTGCACGGACTTCATCTGGTGAGGAGGGCCTGGCGCAGTGGGACCGGGGTGCGGGCTCCGGGGGGTGAGGCGCGGGGCTGGGGGTCTGGACACCGGGGTGGAAGGGGAAGAGGGCGGGGGGCAGGAAGAGGAGCGAACGGGCGCGGACTGGGCGCAGAGGGGCTGCACCCTGACTTGTGGCTCCAGGATGGTGAAAGGCGGACTGGACCTCCGGGTCTGCGGGCAGGAGGGGCTGAGGTCCCGAATTTCTGGGTGAGAAAGAGGAGGTGGCTGGGCTGAGAGCCTGGCCCTGCCGCGGAGGGAGGCCAGAGGCCACAGACCCCCGGGGCCCGGGACGGCAGAGGCGGCGGGGTGGGAGGGGCCGGGGCCCGTTCTGCATTGATTCTGGCGTGCTTCTTCCAGGGGTATTGGAAAACAGGGCCTGCAATGCCAAGGTAAGACCTGGGGCTTGCACTTCTGGGACCCCAGGGTGGAGGTAGGGGCCCCACGGTTGAAGCTGCCGGCACACGTGTGCGCGGTCCCCAGAGGCGCGGGGGAGCCCAGGGCTGGGGGTGTGGCAGAGACAGCCTGTGGTAGGGAGGGAGCTCCGATGGCGGGGCCATCCGCGGAGGTGGTGCTGGGGGCCCCTCCCTCGGCCGGCTCCAGGTGGGGACAGATATTTGGAGAATCTGTTGCCATGGGAACGGGAGATTTGGAAAAGGGGGAGTTGGAGGGGGGAAGGGGCTGGAGATGCAAAGTCAGAGCCCCCCAGGCTGCAGTCGCCATGACAACACCATCGATCCCAAGCAGGGCCAGGCCGGGTGGGGTCACCATGGTGGGGGGCGGGGAAGGGGGCGAGCCCTACAGCGCCAGCTGCCACTTGCTGTGAACAGTGAGTCAGGGTGGGGGCGGGCCAGAGCGCACCCCCGGACTCACTCCTCCCAGGTCTGTGTCTTCCCTTCACATCTGTGTGCTCTCCCCGCCTTTGCCTGCTCTCTGTGGGCCTGGGTCCTCCAGGCCATGGGACCACTCTGCTTTCTTTCTAACTGCCTGTCCTTGTCCCTCGGGCTCTGTTTCTATGATCAATCGCCTCTCTTTCTTGCGTGTCTGTATCTCCACACAGGGAGGGGTCTCCCCTCTGACTTTCCCCTGCGGTCTGTTTTGGGATTCCACCCCATTTTCTCTCCCTCCGTCTCTTTCTGATTGTGTATCCGTGTGTGTGTGGGGTCTCTCCGGATTTACCTATGTCCCTCTGGCTCTGGGTCTCTGTGATTTTCCTCTTCAGTCTGCAGCTTCGTGGTTCATCGGCGATGCCACGAATTCGTGACCTTCGAGTGTCCAGGCGCTGGGAAGGGCCCCCAGACGGATGTGAGTGCCTGGACACCTCCTCCTCCTCCTCAGGCCACACCCCTCCCTCACCCCCTGGGCGACCGTCCCAATTTCTTCTGCTATTTTTAAGGCTGGGAGGGGAGGGGGGCTGGAGAGATAGGGGAGCTTGTCTGGCCCAGATTCCTTGCCCTTGGCCTGGAAAGGGGGACGTGAGGGGCCTGGGACAGGCCGGGGGATGCAGGTGGGAGAGAGGAGGCCGAGGAGACCAAGACTGAGAGCAGAAGGGGGCCCCCACCCAGGGGCCACATTTGAGGAAACTGAAGCCTGCGGGACAGAGAGTGACAAACCAGTACAGACCCTGAGATCCGGAGCTAGGAGGAGAGCCTCAAAAGAGACAGGGATGGGGAGCCAGGGAGAGACCGACACAGGGGCAGGAGACTGGAGAAGGCCCCGTGGGAAACGAGAGATGCAGGGACAGTGCCTGCCCGGGACCTGGAGAGGCTCACACGGAGATGTGGAGGGTGAGACCCTGGAGCGATGAGAGGTAGGCAGAGAGGGCGGAGAGCCTGCAGTGCCAGGCACAGCCCTGCGCACAGGCAGACGCACGTGTGCGCGCGCGCACGCACACACACACACACACACACACACACACACAGGACACTCAGACCCACAGCCCCCACCCCCTCCTGCATGTCAAGGGTGACGAGGGTCACTTCCAGGTGGCCGGCCTGCCTCCCCTTCACTTCCTCCATGAGGCTCGGTTTCCTCCCTGTAAAATGGGGCTGACACTTCAGCGCCCTCAGACCTGTCCCCGAGGCTGCACTTTGTGCAGAGCAGTCTGTGGCCCAGAGCTGGGGCCCAGAAAGGGCTGCTGACTGAGCAGCAGGCTGCGACCTGCCTCATTCACACTGGCTCAAGTTCAGGCACGGCAGGGAATCCGTGGAGGGTGACGCGTCGGGCAGTGGGGGTGAGCGTTTTGCCCAGGGCTTGATGTGAGGTGGGAGTTTTGTGATTAGGAGAGAGAGCAGGAGATGGACCGATCCACAGGAATCCCCAGACCTTCTGTGCATACATTCACACCACCGCCCCGCTGCCCGCCCGCGTGCCTGCCTGCACCCCCAGCTCCAGCTCGCCACCGTGTGCCCGTCTAGGGTGTGCACAACTTTCGAGGGCAGCCTGGGCGTTTTCCCTGAGCCCACCTGGCTGCTGAGGCACGAGTTGGCTCTCATAATGAGTCCCAGCAACACTGCACTCCCCTTCCTACCCTTCCCCCGAATGGAAGCAACCCCTGTTCCCAGCCTCCTCTCTGTGAAACTGGGGTGAGAATCGAGCCACTATGGGATGTTTCCAGGTTCCTATGAGTCAAATACTTGGGGTGGTCTCCAAGACAGTGAGAATGAGATGTTGGTACTGTCACTGCTACATCTTTATCCTCAGCGAGGAAGCATAAATGCCTGGGAGATGTGTTTGAGACAGGGTCTCGCTTTGTAGTTCAGGCCAGCCCTGAGTTCACTATGTAGCCCAGGTGAGTGGAACTCACAGCAGTCCTCCTGCCTCTGCCTCCTGGGTGCTGGGATTACAGGTGTGAGCCACCTTGCCTGGCACTGTGATATGTGGTACCAGGGATCGAACTCAGGACATTGCACTTGCCAGGCAGATGCTGGAACCACCAAGCTAAAACCCGGCGCCCACTGGCATCTTATTCATTTCAGTCGGGGTCAGTCCGTGGCCTTTAGAGACACACAACATCAAAGACAGGGCAACTCTCAGTGCCCTCCCTTCACCATGACTCAAAATAGCACCCACCGAAGTAAATACAGCCAACAGCGTCCCAGGTCTTGCTGTCAGTGCCTTCTTAGCAAAGTGAAGTCTGAAGTTACTTAACCACCAGACTTTGCTCTGCAAGGGTACAGCAGGAAGAGGTGACTCGTGGGTGCCCTGCGTTCCTGAGAAGTTGGATTCTAGAAGCTTAGCTGTGCTTTGAGACGTGGATTATTTGTTTCCATTTGATGGAGGAGGACGCTGAGGCCCCGGATGGGCGCAGAGCTTGCTCCAAATCACACAGCTGGGAACTGGCCTAGTTCTTATTTAAAAGGAGGGCCTGTGGGGTGGCCAGGAATGCACTCGGTGGCCCTGCGCTGCCCTCCACCTGCTCACTGCGGCCCTGCGGCCGGCACACCGCATCCCACACGGCGCTCAGCCGCGGCGGACGCTGACCGACCGCGGCTGCCTGAGCCGCCTCAGAGGACCACTCCTGGAGGGTGGTGTGCGGGAGGTAGAGCCTGTGGGATTTTGCAGTTCGGCCTTCGTATTCTGCGCAGATGCGTCCTTCCATACGCACTTCAATTTTTTTTTTTTCCATTTTTGAGACAGGATCTCACTACCTAGCTCAGCTTGGCTCAGTCTTGCTGTGACCCTTCTGCCTCAGCCGCTTGAGTGCTGGGGTTGTAGGCATGTGCCACCGTGCCTGGCTATTTCAGATTTCAAGCCCCCAGCTTCTGTCGCCCCCTTTCATTTTTCTCCACCCCCATCAGGCTATTGCAACACACACACCCCTCTACTGCGGTGCTGGGACTGAGCCCAGGGCCTCCTGCAGGTTAGGCAGGAACTCTGCCCCACGGCCTCATTCACCCCTTATATGGTCTCCCTCCGCTGTAAAGAAGCCCAAGGCCAGTGGTTAGCGTGCCTCTCCAAGTTCCAGCACCTAGAAGCGCCAGGCGCCCGTGGGGTGTGCAGTGGCCTGGGTCGGTCAGGGTTCAAAGGCCCCTGTCCCCCTAAGCACCCCACTGCCCCCAGGACCCCCGGAACAAGCACAAGTTCCGCCTGCACAGCTACAGCAGCCCCACCTTCTGTGACCACTGCGGCTCGCTGCTCTACGGGCTGGTGCACCAGGGCATGAAGTGCGCCTGTGAGTGCGGGCCGCCGCCGGGGCTGCAGGGGGCTCGGGGCCGGGCCGCCCACCGGGCATGCGGGACGGGGTGGGGGGCTCGGGGCCAGGCTGCGAGTGCGACCAGGCTTGTCCCGCCAGGCTGCGAGATGAACGTGCACCGCCGCTGTGTGCGCAGCGTGCCCTCGCTGTGCGGGGTGGACCACACCGAGCGCCGCGGCCGCCTGCAGCTGGAGATCCGAGCCCCGACCAACGAGGAGATTCACGTCACCGGTGAGGCCCCGCCCCTCACGAATGCGAGGCCAGTCCCCAAATGGGGCCACACCCTGCCAAGAGGCCACGCCCAAGAGTGACCTTGGGCCCACCTTCAAGGCAGGGCACCAATCTAGCCACGCCCCTAGAACCATACGCCTCCATCCTAGCCAAGGTGGACGCAGGGGTCAGGGTCCATAGGGGGCTGTGAGAGGAAGAGTCTGGTTTCCTGCCGCGACAAGACCTGGGCAGACTCCTGAGCACCATTGGAGGCTCTGGCTTCTGGGTTAGGGATGGTTTGGAAAGGGCCTCGTGCCCTGGCTTCTGACTATTGAGAGAAGGGTCATGGGAGCGGGTCTGAGCTTGGAATTTGTCATCCTCCACTGAGCAGGGCTGGGACCCTCCTCCTAGATCTCTCACCCCAGTGACACTCACCTGCCCCTTCACCTGCAGTCGGTGAGGCCCGAAACCTCATCCCCATGGACCCCAATGGTCTGTCTGATCCCTATGTCAAACTGAAGCTCATCCCAGACCCTCGAAACCTGACCAAACAGAAGACCCGGACAGTGAAAGCCACGCTAAACCCCGTGTGGAACGAGACCTTCGTGTTGTGAGCTTGGACCCTAGGGAGGCTGCAGTGACTGCGGGGTGATTCCAGACAATGGCCAGGGGAGGTGTCAGGACCCAGGGAAAGGAAGCGAGTAGTGGCAGGAGGGGCAGAGACCCAGAGTCAGGGAGACGGACCTCAGGAAACAGGTGGAGGAGGGCTGGTAGACAGCCAGGTACTCTGAGGAGCCCAGGACAGGTGAGAGGCCAGCCAGAGAGACAGGCCCAGAGGGGAGGACAGGCAGAGTAAGAGTCCAGCGAGAGGGGCATGGGGACCAGGACCGAGGACAGAGGGGCAGAGACCAGCAGGGGTCTCAGAAGGACAGCCTCAAGAGAGACAGACGGGATGGAGGGCTGGGGAGAGGACCTGGCGAGTGAAGGGGCCAGAGATGTCGTGCAGGCCAGAGCTGTCCAGAGAAAAATCTGGAGGCCAGGAGACAAGGGCAGAAGCTGGCAAGGAGAGAACCTTGGGGGAGGTGCAGAGGCAGCACCCGGACAGGGAGGCGGGAGCCCTGGGCCGGCCCCTCACGCTCCGCACGCTCCCACAGCAACCTGAAGCCGGGGGACGTGGAGCGCAGGCTCAGCGTGGAGGTGTGGGACTGGGACCGGACTTCCCGAAATGACTTCATGGGAGCCATGTCCTTCGGAGTCTCAGAACTGCTCAAGGCGCCCGTGGATGGCTGGTGAGGAATGGGGCTGCGGCTGCGGCCGGCCCGGTGCCAGCTTATCCATCCATGTGGTCTCTGCACCACCATCTTCCTCCTGCCCCCAGCTCCTCCTCCAGCACCTCCTCCCCAGGGTCCTCTTCTCTCTCTCTCTCTCTGTCCTCCTCTCCTTAGCTCACTCTTTCTCTCTCTCCACCTGTGTCTGTCTCTCTGTGTCTCTTTCCTCCCTGCGATGTCCCTGCCCATGGGTGCCCCGCTTCCCCACTCCTTCCCGGCCTGGTCTCCGTCTGTATGTCAGGTACAAGTTACTGAACCAGGAGGAGGGTGAATATTACAATGTGCCGGTGGCAGATGCTGACAACTGCAGCCTCCTCCAGAAGTTTGAGGTATCGCATTGGCTTCCCCAGGGAAGTCCGGCCCAGCTTCCTGGAGTTCAGAGCTGGCCTCAGTCTTTGCCTGCTGAGTGTCCACTGCAAAGACCCTGGGGCTCCTTTCTCTGTTCTCCTAGGGGCCGCTAGCCCCATGGCCTGATGGGAACTGTAGTTCTGCATTTTAGTGGCTGGGGGGTGTTAGGCCCAGGCCCTGCTCCAGGGGTATGTCTGACCTCTCTGGGGCCCTGATTCTGGTTTCTCCCCTCCAGGCCTGTAACTACCCTTTGGAATTGTATGAGGTGAGTGAAGCTGAGGCAGAGGTGCTCTCCCCACTCCCCTGTCCTCTGCCCCTCCTCTGCCTTCTGCATTCTGCACCCAGGTGGTGAGTACCTGCTGCCAGGTGAGTCCTGGTTCTGTGCTGCTGAACAGCTACAGTGAGGCTGCAGTTCAGTGTGAACCTCAGATGATCCCTCCAAGATAGGGTCATCTTGGCAGATAGTTAAAATACAGAGCAGTGTGCTACATTAGCAGTGACCCGGCACTGAGGAGCTGGAGGGCAGGGCTGAAGAAGGGCCAGGACTTTTCTCCCTGCGTCCTACATTCTTCTCGCACTCACTCACTGAACGCTGTATCCAGAGGACAGCGTAC
>PVIR01010366.1:0-50120 GCA_004026965.1 Petromus typicus | reverse complement strand
CACAGTGCCGGGCGTGGTGGCTCACGCCTGTAATCCCAGCACTCGGGAGGCAGAGGCAGGAGGATTGTGATGTGAGTTTGAGGCTGAGCTCAGGGCCAGCCTGAACCACAAAAAGCGAGACTCTGTCTCAAAAAAAAAAAAAAAAAGACAGGTGCCGGAACCACTGAGCTAAATCCCTGGCCCAAGCTCTTTGTAATTTTAATGTATATTTCTCACACAGCTTAAACATCTTTACAGGCACTTACTTGCCAGCCGTATGTTTTCTTTGATGAAATATCTTTTCATATCCTTTAAAATTCTTTATATATTCTGGGTATGAGTATTGGTCATATATGTGGTTTATAAATATTTGTCCATTACATCACTTGTCTTTTCTTCCTCTTGGTTTTTGCTCCGTGGCTTTCAGGGAGCAAAGACTTTTAATTATTATGGAGTTCACTTTATCAAATTTTCTTTTGTTGCTGTCAAGTCTAAGAAATCTTTGCCTTACCTTACGTCCTAGAGTCTTACTCCTAAAAGTTTGAGAGTTTCAGGGGAATGCCTAAGCATATGACCCATTTGGAGTTAATTTTGTATTTGGTCTAGCTAGGGCATTGTTTATCTGTGGATATGGGATTGCTTTTCACCAGTAGCTGACAAGACTATTTTTCCTCTGTTGAGTGGCTTCTTCATTTTGTTTAAAATTAATTGGGGTGCATTTTGTGTGGGTCTATTTCTGGGTTCTCTACTTTGTTCTATTGATCTGTATGGTTATCTTACTTGATTACCATGGTGGTATAGTACAGAAAGTCTTGAAACCAAGTAGACTGATTTATGCCACTTTATTGTTTTTCAGCACTTTTTTAGTTATTTCAGTGTTTTTACTTTCCCTCTAAATTTTTAAATAACTTTGCCTGTATTAATAAAGATATTTTTAGGATTTTAAAAGAAATAGATTTAAAGCTGAATATCAATTTGGGAACAATTGGCATCTTTAGCAAATTTTCCAATCCATTCATACAAAATATCTCCTTATTTATTTAACCCTTCCTGGCATTGTATAACTTTCCACATGTAAATCCTGTATGTGTTTTGTTAGCTTGAAATCTTTGTACACTTTTTAAAAATGATTATAAGTGTTAGTATTCATATGTTTCTTGTTAGTATATAGAAATAAATTTATTCAGGCACTTGTAGATACAACCTCACTGCACTTATATATTAACTTTAAGAGTATGAAGTAGTTTCCCTGGAATTTCTATGTATGTAATCTACAAATAGACACAGTTATATTTCTTCTTCTCTAATGTCTATGCCTTTTATTTCTTTGCTTTTCTTTGTGTCTTAATGTACAGCATAGAAAGTCCAGAATGGTATTAAATAAGAATCATGAAAACAGAAGCTCTTACATTCTCACTGACTATAATTGTAACTTGGGATCTTGGTAGATGCTCTTTTGAGGTTGAGGACATTCTCCTCTCCTGTTTTTGAGAGTTTCCCTCCTAAGTATCTGAGTGGATATTAAATTTGTCGACTGATTTTTCTGTATCAGTTGATGCAATTATGTGATTTTCTTCTTTCTTGGCTAGTTAACATGGTAGATTTTGGTGATTCTCATACATGGAACCACATTCAGTGACTGGAAGAAGCTTTATTTGATTATGGTGTATGTATCATTTTAGTGGGTTTTTTTGTTTTGTTTTTTTGGTTTGTTTGTTTGTTTGTTTGTTGAGATAGAGGCTCACTTTATAGTTCAGGCTGGCCTTGAGCTCAACCTCAAACTCAGCAATCCTCCTCCCTTTGCCTCCCAGGTGCTGGGATTACGGGCATGAGCCACCACACCTGGCACTGTGGTATACTGTACTGATTGCTAGTGTGCATGAGTCACCATGCCCAGCACTGTTGTATGTGGTTACTGGGGATCAACCCTGGACCTCCCTTGCAAAGTAGGCGCTGGAACCACTGAGCTAAATCACTGGCCCAGTATATCATTTTATACATTGGTCAGTTTTGTTTGCTGATAGTTTTAAAGGGACTTCACATCTACAGTCATGAAGGAGAGTTCTCCAGCTCTGCTACCAGGCACCTTTCCTCCCAGGATGTGGGGAGGGCTATGGAAACCATCAAAGGGGTCAGTGGTGATGGCCATCGGGGTAGCATTTCTTAGGCATCCCCTCTTTTCCCTTCTCTCTTTCTCACTTCCTGCCTCCCCATTCCCCGTGGAGTTCAGCTTGGGTCGGAGAGATAAATAATCAGAGAGATAAATAATCAGAGAGATAAATAATCAGAGAGATAAATGCCTAAGTAGGAGTTTCCGGTGAATGGGAAGTGGAGGGTTGGGAGAGTGAGATGTTGGTTGTGAGGAGGTGAAGACAATACAGTTATTACTCAGATCTAGAGTTAAAATTATTTTTTAAAAATATTCCCAATACCCCTAGACACACACAGACATTATATTCAGCTTTTACCAGGAAATAAAATAACTGCAGTGAGCAAAGTGTATGTGTTCTACTTTTTTCTCTCTCTTAAGCCCTCCCCACCTCCTTTAACATGGGAATCTAAGAGCTGGGGAATCCACCAGCTTAGTAGACGGAAAGCCAAGTCCCTTGTTCCACTTTCTGGGAACAAACATCTGATAACCCTGACTTTAGCTGAAGCATTCAGAAAATATAAAACTTCATATATTTAATGTGTGTGATGGGCCTCTGGGTATACTATTTCCTGGACTGGTTCTGGTAATCTGGCTGGGAAAGCAAATATCCTTTTCTTTAGTCATTTAGTGTTTGTTTGTCTGTCCTTTCCTGCCACATTGTTTTGGGGATAATTCATAAGTACATATTTCCAACACACTGCTCTCTTATTTGGGCATGAGTGTTAGTTGATATTTGTCTTAGTTATTTTTCTCATTGCTGAGACAAAATACCCAACACCCGAAGTTGAAGGGGAGAGGTTTATTTGGCTCCCAGTTTGTAGAGGTTTCAATCCATCGTCCACTGGCTCCAGGCAGGGTTACACGGAAGATCAGCATTGCCAGGGAGAAACAGTTCATGGCAGGCAGAAAGCAGCAAAGCAGGCACACAAGGAACAAGACAAGCTTATTTCTGTCCTTCCTATTATATCCAGGCTAAGGGGATTGGGATGGTGCCAAACCAGTCAGTGGACTGATTTAGTAATCACTCGCCCTTAATCCTGGCACTGAACTGTGAATCAGTCACACACTTTGGATTCAGTCCACCTATGACTATGCGAGGCACTGGGGGGACATCTAGAACACAAACCATCACAGCATTATAGAAACCCTAGGCATAATGGGTTTGACGAAAGGAAATGATGTTGCTTCTAGTTCTTTTTATTGCCAAGTCACAAAATAAAGAAATGGAATCTGTTTTGTGTGAGAGCCAGTTCAAACTAAAACTCTGAGCCCTGACTTCAAACTGGTAACATGGTCAAGCTCACTGTTCTCCAGAAGGATAATGTGGTCCCATTTTGACTCACTGATGTCCTCTTCATAGCCTGTAAAACTCATTGTAACAACAAAACTACACTTAAATGCTCTTTTTTTGTGTTGTGCTTAATTAATAAACACACAACCAAATGACCAACCCAGTCTATCCCAGACACAAATAGAATAGCTGAACGGATTCAGTGGGTTGGACAAAATCCCAGGGATCTTCCACAGTCAGTCCTTTCCCCCTGGGGAATAAATGCACAGATCTGATTTCGTGGAGCCTGAGCTGTTGTAACAGTAAGTCCTTCTTTAAATCCTTACAAAATACAAAACTAGATGTAGAGCTGTGGCCCTGAAGCTCCAGTTCATGAAGGTCCTGCTAAATCTCCTTCTAATGTATGGAAAACAGTCATATGGTCCAGATCATCCCTCAAAATGCTTTGATATGGGTTATTTGGGGGCTGTGTTCTTCAGGCTAGCCTTGAACTTCTCGGCTCAAGTGACCCTAACCCACCTCAGCTTCCTCTGTGCCAGACAGGCACGAAGCCACTACATTCTTTCATAATCCTTCCAGAAATAGTCCATAACTTTATAGCTATGCTGGCTAAAATGAAAAGACAGGAAACTTTTACAAACCCTGAGATGAAAATAGAAGATAGGAGTATGAAGGTTCCCGACACAAAGACGTGACAAATATTTGAGGAACAGTCACCGACGACCTGATCATTACACATTGAAGGCCTGTCCTGAGATGTCCCGTGTACACTGAGCTGTCTCAGAAGGTGGCAAAGTGATGAGGTGGGCATGTTGGAAGAGTGGGGGAGTATTTTGACAGGAGATATGGCAGTCTGTTTTTTACTGTAGTAACTTTTTAGAAAGTTAAACGTCCTGGTTTTCATGCAGAAGATGCACATTATGAAGGGGCACACTGATGACTTTGGGCCCAGCCTTCCTGTCACAGTGGCCCCTCTCTGGGCAGAAAACATACTTATCACCTCCAGGGTACTGTGCAACTTTCAGCGACTGAGTGAGTCACCCGCTATCACAGCAGTGGGCAGCGGGCCAGAAATGTCATCATGGTCTGGCTTCTGATGGAGCCGCTGGGTTTGTACTGTAAACAACAACAGCCACTACACAACCATCACCACCACAAAGGTGCAAGAAGCAATTTTGGAGAAAACCTGGCCCTGTGTCATGAGGCTAATTGCTTGATTTCTCTGAGTTCAGCTTCTTTCTCTAACATATAATGAAACATAATTCCGGGCAGAGAAGGGGAAGCGAGGCCGTGTGTGGTTGTGTTGGCCTTTTTCGTGGGAAGCATGTTCAGGCGCTGCCTCCTGAACTGTGTAAGAAAGACTCAAAGTTGCCTCATTTTCACATTAACAGGCATTGTGCTGCTCTAGACCGTATAAAGCTGACATCTTCTCGGTCATCGATAGGCACTAACTTCAGTTTCTGCTGCAGTCTCGTGGGAGCATCTTCCTGCTTTCTTCTTCCTATAGCCAGGAACATCCCAGACTGTCTGCAACAGTCACTTTTTTCCAGAGCAAGGAGGTCTTTCTGAAATTGTAGAAATGGCTGAACTTGTTCAACATGTGGCATGCAATAGTTTATCCTGGGGAAGTGATCTTGGCCTCAGCTTTTAAGGCTTTGGTTAATGTATTCTTCAGCAAAGCTGTTTTGATATTGTTGCATGTGAAACATTCATTGTTTAAGGCCCTGGGCCTCTGTGGGTGAGTCATGCTGATAAGCTTTGGCTTTCCTGGAGCTCAGTCTAATGGAGGAGAGAGGTGGAGGGGAAAAGGGAGAAGGGAAGGGTAAGGAGAGATGAATATTAAACCAGGGACCAGGGATTTAGCTGAGTGGTTCCGGCGCTTGCCTTGCAAGCACTGGATCCTGAGTTCGATCCCTAGTAACCACATACAACAATGCCAGACGTGGCTCACGCCTCTAATCCCAGCACTCCGGAGGCAGAGGCAGGAGGATTGCTGTGAGTTCCAGGCTTGTCTGGGCTACATAGTGAACTAGGGCCAACCTGAACTACAGTGCAAGACCTTGTCTCAAAAAAAAAGCTAAACCAATAAATAAATAAATAAATAAATACCAGATGTGGAAACATGGTGAGATGACATTTAAATTTCAATTTCATTGATAAAACGTCCCTAATCAAAATAAAATCACAAGAGAGAACATCCCTAGAAGAGGGAAGGGAGGCAGGGGTGGGGAGGAAGAGGCTGCCGCAGCCCGGACAGGGCCGTCAGGGAGGTGGGCTCTTCGGTCTGGTCTTCGGCTGCCCATTGTGACCCTACTCATGGTGGAAGCTGGTTCACAGCCACAGTCAAGGGAAAAGAGAGGCAGCCACACACCTGAACGTCTCCTACCACCACCCTCCACCTTTGCATGAAAGTGAGATCCGCTGAGGAGGGTATCAGCACCTGCACAGCTCCACATCCTCATTGAAATGCAGCTCTGGGTAGGCTCAGAGAGATGATGAAATACCTGATCTGAGGGTTGTTAGCAATAGGAGCTCAGTTTGAACTTCTCGCGGACATGCCAGTCATTGCGACCTTCCCAGTGCCCAGGCCAGCGCCGGAGCCTGTCAGCCCCCACGAGCATTCATTGTTCTTTGCTGGATGAATGAGGGGGTGGGTGTATTTTAGGGTGAGGCATCCATTATTTAACAGATACTCACCGGGTAGCTAATATGTACCATGCACCCTGTTAAGAATGGAATGAAGCCTTGAGCAAACTAGACAAATACCTTTACCCAGGAAGCTAGTGCTCTGTGCATAGCCCATGAATGGTACATATCCCTGGGCTTCCCGGGCTATAGAGGTTCAAACCAGCCTTCTTTAGTACAGTGAGGCTTTGAACTGAAGTTACCTAGTTTAGAACCCCAAACCTCTTCATGCTGTGAGACAAATGATCTGTCAGAGGTGTGTGTGTTGCTTTGTAGTGAGCTCAGCAAGAGGGAATTCTGGGAGATTCGTGTGGAAACCTCAAGACAAAAACCTTAGCAGCTTTCTAGGTACTAGTGGGGGAATTGTCGAAGCAAGATGGAGCTGTTGCCTCATTTTGGACTGGCAGTGACTTGTGGAGGGGGCAGGGGATGTGGATGTGGTTAAAGTGCACATCCTCCAAAAAAGTTGCCAGGAGGCACAAAGATAAGCTATAAATACCTTCAGTTCAGTATTGCTTAAGAGGGAAAAAATAGACATGATCTCGATGACTGATTTTAGGAGGTTTATTAAATAAATGATTATCTGTTCTTGCAATGCAATGCTAAGTGCTGGCCTTAAAGTGGCGTTGTAGGAGAATATCTAGTGATTAGGAAAGCTGGTGAGGAAGCAGCAGCTCCATAGTTAAAAGGAGAAGTCCAGAACCAAAATGTTTGCGTGAGTCCTGGCTCGGCCATGCACCAGCAGTGAGGGTATATGAGGTCCTCACCTGGAGACTCGAAGAGCTACTGTAGGTAAACTCTTCTGGAACATATGATAAGATGTGTGTCAACTATTATGGTCATTGTCACAGGCTGGCTGTGTTCCTCTGGGTATTTGCACACTGAAGTCCTCACTCCCTCAGGTGGTGGTTCCAGGCAGAGGGGGGCAGTTAGGACATAAGTAGGTCATGAGGACAGACTCCTCATGAATGGGACTATTGCCCCTGCACGATGATGCTAGAGAGCTTGCTTCCTCTTCCTTCTGTCTGCCATAAGACAGAAGATAGCTGTCTGCAAACCAGAAGGGGCCCCTCACCAGACAAAGATCTGCCAGCATCTTGACCTTGAACTTCTCAGCCTCTAGAACTCTGAGAAGCCAATGTTCGCTCTGTAAGTCCCCCAATCTATAGTACATTTTTATGGCAACTTGAACTAAGTTAATCATATTCTAGAGGAAACCAATGAGGTTTAAAAGCATGATTATCACGTGTATTTATTCTGGTTCCCCTTCAGAGACCTACTAAGGAACAATAAGACATTTAAATGTCTTCAAAAATGAAAGGAAAATGGAAATGGACACACTTTGGCCGAATGTATCTGCCAAGTCCAAGGCCCCAGTCAGGACTCATCACTGTGTGAATTTCTGACATGTAAAAATAAATCTGAAATTTGGTCAGATTTTAACTTTTAGTTCAACTGTATTGTAAAATGCTTAGCAGGCAGATATTGGAAGCTTGACATTCTTGTGCAGAAATCCAATTTTCTCAGCCTCATTGGCTAGGATCTGGGTACCACACATTGGAAGCACTAAAGGCTTGCTGGTTGTAACTGAAGTGGGTAAATAGGGAGATGTTCATGACAGCAATGGTGTTATTTGGGTTGGTTCTGTCAGTGTAGGTCAATGGCGATTGTGATGGTAACACTAAGTTATCGAGTCTCTTTCTTGTTTTCTAATGTAACTATCTAAACAAAAGGGTTACCTCCTGTTTGATTTCTGCACATCAGTCACGATGCAATTCCATTTTCTATGGTTTATACCAAGAATATCCTACTAAAGACCTCATGCAGTCACAAGCAGAGCTTCTGAAAGAGGGCTGGGCTATCGGGGCAACATCGCTGCGTTGCTGTGAGACAGTAAATCCTGGTCCAGGGAAACAGGTCATGGGGGCGGGGCCAGAAGGATGTGCGTCTCTCTCTCCCCCCGGCGCCTTCCTTTGCTCTCAGCTTCCTGATCACCGTGAGGTGAGCAGTTTCCCTCTGCCTGGCCCTTCCAGCACACTGTTCCTGCACTGAACCTCCCAAATATGGATTGAAACTTTTGAGACGTGAGCCCTCCTTTAAACTGTGGGTGTCAAGTATTTTGTTCCAGCAAGAAAGAAAGGGACTCAGACACTATCAAAGAAAATTATAAATGGACAACATCACTGTCTTCCCTTCTCTTTTGCTTCCTTTCTCTTTCCTGCTTTCCTTCCTTCCCTCCCTCCTTCTTAATTTCTTTCCTTTCATCTTTCATTCCTTCTGTCCTCCCAGGCAGAGTGAAGTGATAGGAAATGAATGTTTTACAACCTAAACATTTTTGTTCTTGTATCCTGATCTAAGCTCGTAGCAATAGATAGATGCAATTCGTTTTGATGGTTTAAAACATCATATCCTGGGATAATGAACTACCATGGGTATCTCAATTTTTTTATGCCCACCAGAGTTCTGGCATCTGTCCTGGAACAGAAATGTAGCTGAGCTGGGCGTGGTGGCTCACACCTGTAATCCTAGCCCTCGGGAGGCAGAGGCAGGAGGATTGCCATGAGTTCAAGGCTATTTTGGGCTACATAGTGAGGTCAGGGTCAGCCTGAACTACAAAGCAAGACTTTGTCTCAAAAAACAAACAACAACAAAGAAACCTATGAAATATAGCTGTATCTTTATAACATGTAACATATAAAAGATACTTGCCTTCTCATAGCATATTAAGATTCCAAGACATTATTTTTTCTATAAGCAATTATTGAATTTTAGTGGTGAAAGTTTGATTTTAAAACTAGGAATTTATGTTCTGTTCTGTCTTCATCTGCAAGGTGCTAATTTTGTATTTTACATCAGACACCTGAACTCTGCTTATGTGGCCACTTGGTGGATTAGTGTCAATTCCTATTAATCTCCACTCTACTTTCTTTGGCTTCAACAGACTTCCAGTCTCATGTGATTAAAATTATAGTAAACCTGACTAAAGAGAGGTTTACATAGTGGAAAATCTGTGAAGAAAAGTGTCCGGCGATTGCTAGTGACAACGTAACAACCATAATGGAAGCGATGGATCGTTTAGGAACCACAAATATATGTTGTGTTTTCACAGCTATCAGATGTGTGTTTAGAAAGTCAGTGGAATGGAGAAGAGGGTGACAGAGCCATTGTAGACGAGTAGAGTACCCCCTCACGTCAGTCTCTTATTCCTTGTTATGGTTTGTGTCTAGATGCCCTCAAAGCCTCATGGGTTTATAGGAGGGTTTGGGACCATGGCATGTGATACTGGATTAGTCCACTAGTGGGTGATAGCTAGCTGTGAAATCAGGAAGGGAAGCCCCATTGGAGGAGGCGGCTCCCTGGGCCTCTGTCCCTCCTCCTCCCTTGATCTCTCTCTGCTGCCTGCCGGCCCTGCCACACACGCGTCTCCTCTGCCTGACACCGGCCGTGAGCCAGCTGACTCTGGACAGAAACTGTACAGACTCTGAGGCAAAAGAAATCTTTCCCCTCTTAAGTTGAAGATCTTGGGTGTTGTGTCTGAGTGATGAGAAAGTAACAAGACAATTCCCATCTCTCTGAGTGGAATAGAAAACGAACTTGGGAGCAGCCTCTTCGTGCGCTCACTCGACTTGGCGATTTAAAATGGAATCCAAGCTGTTCCATGTTAAAGAAACTGAACAAAGGCAAATCCTGATACAATGACCCCATTTATGCACAAAGAATATGTCTTACACCCCCCACCCCCGTGGATGCCTGAAGTCAGAGATGGTACAGCATCCTGTACGTACACGCATACAATAAAGCTTAACTTGTGAAATGGCACAGTAGTAATAGCGAAGTACAGCAGTTACATTGTACAGTAATGAATGCTTCTGCTTTTTTTCATCATGACTTTCTCAAACACAGCACTATGATTTTCTCGTAGCTGATCTGAGAACAAAGATGGCTGTTAAGTGACTAATGGATGGTAGTGACCTGCTGGACCAAGAGTGACTCACATCTCAGGTGGAACAGAGGGGGATCTGAAGCAGTAAGATTTCATCACGTTACTCAGAATGACTGGAAATTGATTAGAGTTGTGAATCAAGAATCGTTCATTTCAGGAATTTTCAATTTGATGTTTTTAGACTGTGGTTCACTTGTGTAACTAAAACCACAGGAAATGAAACCACGACTACAGGGAGACCACTGTACAAACTTTGTGAGAAACATTCCCTATGAGTAAGAGTAACATTCACTGAACTAATGCCGCTAGTTTTTCTGAAAGGAATTTGTACCTAGAAATCACAGGTTAGGCAAATTGCAAATTATATTTTGCATTCATCTATTATAAGCAGTTGCAAGTACATAGCCATTATTTTGACAGTTTCCATTTCATTTTTTGGCCTCTCGACTCAAAATTAAAGAGCATTATAATTAAGGCAGTCTTGAAAAATTACTGCTTTGAAGTTTGATTACTAGAAGAAATTGTTTGATTAGTAGAAATGTTTCTCCTTCACATGCTTGTTACTTGTTATCATTAAACAAAAGATGACTAAATATTACGCATGCCATTTTCTTGGATTAATAGTTTTTATTTTCTTATAAAAGTTTTAGGTAGCAAATTCGATGTCTCAGTTCCTGGCCATTTTCACAAGAGCACTATGCAAATGGAACATTTTATTGAAAAATCATGGCTTAAGTAGAATTAAAGGATCTGATCTTAAGTATCACCGTAGTAACTTACTTCGTCCAACGCTACAAATGTAACCGTCATGGCTGAAGGTCATGGCACAGGAGAGCTCCTCAATTCATGGAACCCGGAAGCAGAGGACGGAAATGACTGAGAGGAAAGGGCAGAGACCGGATGTGGTTCCCAGGGTCACACCCATAAAGCCCACCCAGGCAGAGACTTTGTCAGTCTCCCAGGAGTCTCTCAACCCAACCAAAGTGACAATCAAGATTAACTCACAGTCCACCTACTCTCCTAAGGAAATCAGCCCTTTATTTGTTTTTTGTAGAAGTTGAAAAAGAGATGACAGAAGGAATTTTAGATATAGAAAAGTAGCAGAATAAGAGGGAAACAATTAAAAGAAACAGAATGAAGTCCAATCTCTGTATTAAAGAGAGACCCTTCTCCCGTACCCCTTTATGAATTCCATTAAATACAGATGCCACATTTTCTTTTTCCAGGGTCTCCTGAGGGGTATACAGGCTGCTTACAGGATTTAGCTATTATGATCTGTGCTGCCATAAACATTGATACTCAAATGTCACTGCAGTGTGATGATTTAAGCTCTTCCGGGAAGATACCTAGCAGGGCACCGCTGAGTCATACGACATTTCTAATTTCAGTACTTTGAGATACTTCCACATGAGGAATGATATTTAAACAGTGATATTTGGAGGTCCCCAAATGTGAAAACTTCCCTTCCAGCCAGTCACTTCATAGTCAAGCCCCTAAGCTGAGAATCTTCATGCTCCACTATGGAGTTTAGGTAGTTCTTCAGGCCTGGTTCTTAGGCACGAAGAGTCCTCCAGAACTTCCCAGGCATCTGAGGAAAACTCCACCAGTCACAGCTGTCAAAACAAACAGAACAGGGCCAGGGATTTAGCTCAGTGGTGCTGCCCCTGCCTCACAAGTTCAGGGGGCTGAGTTCGATCCCCAGTACCAAAAAAACCCAAATAGGACAAGAACAATGCGTGAAACATGGTAGGTAGTATAGGGAGCCAAATGTTAGATGACTGAAAATAATAATCTACAATTTGTAGCTTCAGAAAGATAAAAGAAGGTATTGCATCCATCAAATAAGATGTAGAAGGTTTATGACGAAACAGTGAGATGATGGGAATATATCGAAGATTGGTTGGAAGGTAAAGTTTAAGAATTTCTCCAGAATGTAAAGTACAGTGTTATAGAAATGGATAATAGGAGCCAAAAAAATACATCAATGCAATCTCAATTGAAGATTTTTTTTTTTTTTTTTTTTTTGAGACAGGGTCTCGCTTTGTGGTTCAGGCTGGTCCTGAGCTCAGCTTCAAACTCACATCACAGCAATCCTCCTGCCTCTGCCTCCCGAATGCTGGGATGACAGGTGTGAGCCACCACGCCTGGCACTGTGGTATGTGGTACTGGTTGCTGCTGGGCATGAGTCTCCACACCCAGTATTGTTATGTGGTTACTGGGGATCGAACCCGGGGCCTTGTGCTTGCAAGACAGGCACCGGAACCACTGAGCTATATCCCCGGCCCTCAATTGAAGAGTTTTAATTGAAACACTTCAATTGATTCAGTATCAAGAAAAATAGGTGGAGGGAAAAAAATGAATGGGAGAAAATTATTCAACAAAACACATGAGGGTGGAAGGGTGTGAATTTCCAGGCTGAAAAGTCCCACAGACCATCTAGCACAAGAGAATTTACAAACTATAATATCACAGCCCCGGAACACACACTGGGTGTGAGGCTCTGTGGTAAAGCACTTGCAGGGCCTGCCTGAGGCCATGGGTTCGATCCATAAAAGCAAAAGCAAACAAACCAAAAAAAATCACAGATCACGAAAAGAGTTTAAAACCTACTAGAAGTTTAAATTACTACAAATTGCACACTAAGGGTTGGAAATTAAGTTAGTATTACACACTGGAAATAGCAGCCTCAGCAAGTAAAAAGCAATGGAACAATGCTTTGAAAATTTTGAGTGAGGGCCGGGGAGTTGCTCAGTGGTTCCGGCGCCTGTCTCGCAAGCGCAAGGACCCGGGTTCGATTCCCCGGTAACCACATAACAATACTGGATGTGGAGACCCACACCCAGCAGCAACCAGTACCACATACCACAGTGCCGGGCGTGGTGGCTCACGCCTGTAATCCCAGCACTAGGGAGGCAGAGGCAGGAGGATTGTGATGTGAGTTTGAGGCTGAGCTCAGGGCCAGCCTGAACCACGAAGCGAGACCTTGTCTCAAAAAAAAAAGAAAATTTTGAGTGAAAAATTAGATGTTCCTGTCCATGAATCACGTGGGAGGGTGAAATAAAGGTGGTTTTGGTTGTATAATAAGATAAAGCTTTTTTTGGTTGTGCAAAAATTTGAAAAAAAAAAAAAAAAACCTCCTCATGCACCCTTTGTCCGGAAGCTGCTGGAGGAAGTGGCTGGGGTGGAAGGCTGTGGGGTTTGAAGATCTCAAATATCTTCCTCAGCAGCTTCCTGTTGTGGGGGACGTGGGCTGGCAGCCACTGTCACCCGCGTGGACTCATCCACTCTCTGCTGGCCTAGGGCATTGCCATCCAGTAGAAAGATAATGCAAGGAGGGGCCAGGGAGTTAGCTCAGTGGTTCCGGCACCTGTCCTGCAAGTGCAAGGGCTTGGGTTTGATTCCCCAGTAACCACATACAATACTGGGCGTGGAGACTCACGCCCATCAGCAACCAGTACCACATACCACACTGCCAGGCGTGGTGGCTTGAGCCTGTCATCCCAGCATTCAGGAGGCAGAGGCAGGAGGATTGTTGTGATATGAGTTTGAGGTTCAGCTCAGGGCCAGCCTGAACTACAAAGCAAAACCCTGTCTCAAAAAAAAAAAAAAAAAAGATAATGCAAGGAGGAGACATAGTTTAAATTTTCTGGAAGCTACATTTTAAAATAAGTAAGCTGAAATCGGTGACATTAACTTAATGTGCTTTATTTAAATGAGTCAATTCAAAATATTATCATTTCAACATGTATCAATGTAAAAATTGTTAGCAAGACTGTCAACTTCTTTCACACCACGTTTTCACAGGGTAGCATTATGTCACAGGTATTTCACACTTTGCATCACACCTCAGTTCAGGTTAACCACCGTTCATGTGCCAGTTTCTTAGCTGATTGACTCTGTGAAACCGAGCAAACTAAATCCTTGGAAGAGTAGGCCACAGCATAGGCACGTTTTATTGGGAAAAGGTATAAAATAGTCTGAAAAATGAAATCTTCAGAGAAGTCTCCTATCTGCAGGACTGGGAGCGATTCCGATCAGGGGTGCACCTCTGTGAGACAGGGACTGGTCAAGGTGCACACTTCCTGATACCAAGGCTTTGCTCTCTCTTTTCATTTTGCAAGCTGAGGATCGTGTGTGCTAGACACACATTCTACCACGGAGCTACACCTCCAGGCCTGATATCCTGGCTTCTCGTCCATACATCTCTCCAGGGACGTTCAGTAGCAATGTCTCTCCTTGTCCTGCATCTTCAGGCTCACCCTCTTGCTGGCTCCTGGGGCTACACTCCCTTTCACCCCCCCTCCCCTTCTCCTCCAGCTGCCATCTTTCCCTGCAGGCCTACTGCAGTCCACCCTGCATGCCACCCTCTCTCTTCCTTTACCCAGGGGTCCATTGACACCAGCATGTGGCCTGCTAATGACACTTTCAGATATACTGAAGATATATTTATGTCCGTTGCAGCTCAGGGAAGGAGACAACAACTGAGCATTAGACATTACCCTTCCAAGATTGTAAAACTTGACATTCCATCCCCAGAAGCTTTCTCTGGCCCTGCCACTGTCTTCTGCCGTGCCCTTGGAGCTGCCCCCTCAATCCTTCTGCACAGTTATCCAATCATTACTGCCAAAGACACATGAAACATTATAGCGCCCTCCCTCCTTTCCAAGTGAGGTCTTGATCCTACTTTTGCATACATAAAACTACATTTTTGGCTCAACTGAACAAGGAATTACTTGCTCTATTACTTTATCATGAAAAAAAATAAAGAACTGGCAGAAACTTTGACACTCCGGTTGTTTCCAGTATAACCCAGGATCAAACCCCTAGCCATAGATTCTACCCACAGAGACTGCAGGAGGACAGAGTGTTTCCTTCTTGGAAGTGAGAATCTCACGAGCTTTTGACGTGATTACGATGATGCTTGCCCAACTGTCGTCATTGCTTCCGCCATTGTACAATTGTTCTTCATGTCTAAGGAAAGTTAAGATTTTCTCTTTGGGCCGGGGAGTTAGCTCAGTGGTTCCGGCACCTGTCTTGCAAGCTCAAGGACCCGGGTTCGATTCCCTGACAACCACATACCATACTGGGTGTGGAGACTCACGCCCAGCAGCAATCAGCACCACATACCACAGTGCCAGGAGTGGTGGCTCAAGCCTGTAATCCCAGCACTCGGGAGGCAGAGGCAGGAGGATTGTGATGTGAGTTGGAGGCTGAGCTCAGGGCCAGCCTGAACCACAAAGTGAGACCCTGTCTCAAAAAAAAAAAAAAAAAAAAAAAAAATTAAAAATTTAAAAAAAAAAAAAAAAAAAAGATTTTCTCTGAAATCCATAGATCCTTGGCTGACCTTAGATGCTATTTCAGAGTTCACAGGGATTCTTTCAAAAACTGTGGTCAAAACACATACCATTATATTTACCCTCTTAAATTTTAAGTGTAGTGTACAGTTTGACCAACTGTAAATATGATGTGGTAGAGCAGACCTCTGGGACTTTGGCATCTTGCATGACTGTAACTCTGTACCCATTTAACAGTAAACAATGGGCATTCCCCCATCCTCTCACCCCTGGAAACTCTACTCAACTTTCTGCTTCTGTGAATTTGACAGCTTTCCACATCTCCTCAAAGTGGAATGATACTGAGTGTGCACCTCTGTGACTGACCTATTTCAATTAGCATACTGTCCTGTGTTTCATCTATGCTACAGTATATGACATGGCTTCTCTCTTCTGTGGGTGGATGTCCCTTTTCATGGACAGTGCCCATCGCCCACGTAGCTTGCTCTCCCTTCTTGGCCATTACCAGCAGTATTGCACTGACATGGAGCCCCAGTATCTCTGGGGTTCTGACTTCAATTCTTTCAGATAAATTTAGGATTGATGGACAAGGTGATGGTTCTATTTTTAATTTTTTTTTTTTTATTCAGAGTCTCGCTTTGTAGTTCAGGCTAGTCCTGAACTCAGCCTCGAACTCAGCAATCCTCTTGCCTCTGCCACCCAAGTGCTGAGATTACAGTCATGAGCCACACACCTGGCATTTCTATTTTTAATTTTCATTTTTATTTTTTTTGAAATAGGGTCTCACTTTGTAGTTCAGGCTGAACCTGAGCTCAGCCTCCAACTCACATCACAGCAATCCTCCTGCCTCTGCCTCCTGAGTGCTGGGATTACAGGCGTGAGCCACCACGCCCAGCACTGTGGTATGTGGTACTGGTTGCTGCTTGGCGTGAGTCTCCACACTCAGCACTGTATGTGGTTACTGGGGATCGAACCCGGGTCCTTGCGCTTACAAGACAGGTGCCGGAACCACTGAGCTAACTCCCCAGCCCAAAACTGTGATTTTTTGGTGTGTATTTGTGATATGGGATCGAACTCAGGCCCTGGAGCTTACAAGGTAGCTGTAGAACCACTTGAGCTAAATCCCTGGCCCTGTGAGCCAAATTAAACACTCCTTTAAATTGTGGGTGTTGAGTATTAGGTCCCAACAATGGAAAAGCTGACTAGAGCAGGCCTCTGACATCTAGCTCCACATTAACACATGCTCACCTAGATCTGTTCTGGTACCAAGAGTAGGGTGTGAAGTAATACATGTATGCATGTTACTGATGTCGTCATGTCACATATGCAGTCACCTGTAGGTCGGGCAGTGGTGAGGTGGCAGAGCCTTGGGATGGGAATCCTGAGCTCCAGCCTCTTGGGTAGTTGTTACTTTTTCTATGACTCTCTGTTGTCATCTGAAACATCCTCTACCTAAAGGGAAGGTGAGCTATGCAGTTAATTACTCCAGTTACTCATGCAGTTAATGGCTTAGTGGGTCAGTGGATTATCTTGATAACAGGCTTTCTGTACGCGGCCATCTCTGTGGTGTGATGCCCAGTGCCACCTGTGACTCTGCCAGCAAGAAGGTCTTTGCCAAATCCAGTCCTTTTACCTTGGACCACGACTTTGAGCGAAAGTGAACCTCTTTTTCATAAGTTATCCAATCTGTGGTGTTGGGGACCAGAGAGGAGTATTGAGGTCTGATTGATCTCCTCTGGGAGCACGAAGGAGAAAGTGTGCACTTGGAAAAAAATATTGCTCGTTAGGGAAAAGTTAAGTTGTTTTACCAGAGAATGTACTGATGGCTATTGGGGACCAGATGAATCCTGTGTTGCTTTGATTTCTTGCACTGCATCCGTGTATGGGTGAATAAAAGCGAGTTGAGGCGAAGGCTTGGCCTCCTATGCCTGCTAGAGGCCTTAGCCGCCCGGGCTGCCTGTCTTGTTTACCCCTGGGTCAGAGAGAAGAAAATAGCGGGTCTAGGTCCTGGAGCAAGGCTGGCTGGGTGGGTCAGCTACAGGTGGAGCCCCGGCATGGGTCTTGGGACCTAGGCTCGCCTACAGTTGGCACCTGGACCAGAGACCTGAGACCAGGCTGCTACTCTGTGGTATCGTGTGTTTAGCGATAAACAAATGGGCTAAGCAGGCTGGGGGTGAAATTCAGAGGACTTGAGTGCTACCCCAGCACCACACACACACACACACACACACACACACACACACACACATGCATGCACACACGCACACACAATGGACTAAGGCATTAAGGAGGAAATGAGATCATCTATCCACAGTTTTCAGTACAGCATTTGCACGTAGTAAGGTAAACATGTGTTAGCAGTTACCATAATTCATAATCATGTATACGTCAATAAAAGCATCAGGAAATTGGTGATCCCCAAGGCCTTCGGAGATAAGAGGGCAGAGCATTCTGGGTACGCCCTGAAAACAAAAGATAATCAAGATGTCATTAATTCAGGTTCTCTAGAGTGTGCGTCTGTTGGTTTTTCCCGGAGAGCATATGTCCTGTCTTCCTCTGATAAACCACCAGCATTGCTTAGGGAAACCGCCCTCCTGTTCCGCTGGGCTGGGATCTGACCTGGCTCCTCTCTATTCCAAGGCACAGCGCCGCTTTCTCTCTGCTTTTGTATCTTCAAAGCTTGTGGCATAGGGCTGGGTGACTGTGGAGAGAGGTTGGCTGAGGTTGGAGGGAAGTGAGGCCTCCAAAGGGAAGACTGGATCTCCTGGGTCCAGATGTGCCTGAAACGAGTCCTATTTCTGGGTTCCCTGACTTGTGATTTCATAGTTCTATTTTTTTTTTTTTTTTTGCTTAATCTATTTGAATTCAGTTTCCATCTTTGTAATGGAAGGAGTACTCCTGGTAGAGTTGTAAATGTTACTAGACTACATGCCTGTATTTTGGGTGAATGTCAATTTCATATTTTATCCCTTGCCAAATATTTGTGTTTATTTGCTACTCACAAAATCATCATCATCTTCCTCCTCCTCGCCTATCATCAGCACGGAGTGGAGACTTAGGATTAGTGGGTACAGATGGGGCAGGGAAGAAAGGCTTTAAGGAAGGTCAGGGGGCGCTGTCTAGAGTCGTGGAAGGAATTCCTCAGAAAAGAACACGTGCTTGGTGTGGTAAGAACACAGTCGGGCTACACTGTTTCCTGTTCTGTGCTACACTGCTGAGCATTGCAGAGTTCCTGCCCTCCCAGCACTTCATGAGTTGGGAGAGATGGACCAACAAGGGTTGGTGACACAGAGTAATCAGTGTGATATTAGGGCTAAGTTTCTCCTCAGCAAGATAGCACACCCAAAATGGTGTCTGATGAGTGAGCAGGAACTAGCTTGGAAGAAAAGAATGCTGTTTATAGACACTTTGCAGGCAGTGGATACAAGAGAAATTGTCACTGGAGACTAATGACAATTTTTAATCCAGTCTTTGAGTCACTAAAGGACCCAAAACGATGTAAATCTAGAAGCAAACGCAGGAGGTGTTGCCAAAACTGACAGGACTGCCACATCAACGGGAAAGCACTTTTTCTCTTCATAGCCGCCAGCCCTGGGCCAGTTTGCCTGTCACCAGCGGTAGTACTCACAGTCAACCACCAGAGGGCGGAAGAGGACCAAAATTTTCTGGCTCTGTGCTAGTCTTCTGGGATTTCTTGCACATTAATTCTCTCCAGAGGGCATATCGAAAAAATTACAAGGCGACCTCCGAGGCAGCAAAGCTATCCAGGGCTGTGGCCTTCAAAGTGTGTTTCTTGCATTTTCTGGGGGATGTCATTTAGGCCCTTTCGAGGTCAAACTGTTTTCAGACTAATAGCAAGACATGATTTGTCTTTTCCTCTTTTGGTTTCTGCCCCAGGAATGCAAAAGTGACAGGGTTAAAGATCTCAGCAGAAAAACGGCTGCAGGTCCTGCCTTCTGGCCCACTGCACATGCACAGAAAGGGGAGCGAGTCCCGGTCCTCAAAAGGCGGCTCTGAACAGGCAGTAGTTTATTGTATGAAATCTTGACCTTTGAATGCATTAACTTAGAAAATGAGAGCACGCACCAGACATCAGCTTTGTGTCAAGCAGGTGGTTCATCGTGAAATGAAAACAGTTATATGAACTGAATGAGAATCCCTTTTATTTGGGAAGTATCATTTCATTTTTTAAATTACTATGTATTCACTGATTTTTCATGTTTTGAGATAAAGCCTTGCTATGTAGTCCATGCTGGCCTTGAACTCACTATTTGGCCCAGGCTGGCTTTGAATTCGCCATCCTCAAAAAACCAGCCAAGAAAGTTTTTTCTAGACCTCAGTATTTGGTACATATTTCTTTAAAAAAAAAAAAGAAAATTAGAAATCTGCAAAACTTGCATCTACCACAGTCAGCTTCACAAGTTATCCCTATTTGCAGACTTTCCGAATTTGATAGTGATGCTAATTTGATATTTTTATTATGTCATGAAATTAGTTTTGTATAACTCAGTGAACCACTGTCTTACCATCTGAATTAATTAAAGAGCCGTTATGAGGGTTATACAAACAGTGGGGTTTCATATAAGAAAACACAAAAAGTTCATGCAGCCCCGCGTGGTGTACACACCTTTATGCTGAGGTATTCAGGAGAATGAGGCAGGAGGATCACCAATCCAAGCCCTGCCTGTGCACCTTGGTGAGACTGTCTCAAAATAAAAAGGGCCAGAGATGCATGCACAGGCCCTGGGTTCAATTCCTGGCACCACCAAAAAGTAAAAGTAAAAAAAAAAAAAAAAAAAAAGTTCACTGACAAGCCCTCAGGTTCCAAATTGGTACTAATCTTGAAGAAATTAACATTTTGATAGTTCGGTGGAGAATAAAAATAATGAGCCACAAGAATATCTCAAAAGCTGTTAGACTAGCCCTCCCTTGTCCAACCCCTTAACTGTAGGAGAAAGGATTTTAAGGATTTTCCTCACGTGCTTGAACCCAAATAATATATTGCAACAGACTGAATGTAGAAACCGATACCAGGCTCTGGCAACCGCTAACTGGTGACTCTGCCGCGTTCGGGTGAACATCCAAGGAGGTGGGCATCTTATCTGCTCCTGAATTCATTACAAAAAGCAGGCTGGGCTCGTGCCTGTGTCTACACACTCTTCTGAAAGCAACACATCTTGACTGGCAGTTTTCCTAGGATGCCAAAGCTTGCTATATCAATGAAAATGCCATCTAATGTTTTTTATTTTACTTTTACATTTTATTGGTATATGCCTACATAATAATTACATTTGTTTGAAATATATATATATGTTTATTGTCCTGATTATTTCTGTCCCCTCCCCCTTCCTCTCTCTACCTTCCTCCTTCTCAAAAAGTCTATTTCCCTGTTTCCTGCCTTCTCTACTTCAACTATTTACTTATGTTTGGGGTTTATGATATATGAGAAACCACGCAGTATTTAACCTCCTGAGTTTGACTTGCTTCATTTAACATCATAGTCTCTAGAGCCATTCATTTTCCTATAGATCCCCGGAATGTATCCTTCTCTGTGGCTGGATAATACTCCAGCTGTATGCAGCACACGTTATCATTCATCTGCTGATACACACGGGGCTGTTACCGTATTTTGATCATGGTGAATTACACACTAAACACATGTACAATCCTCACCGTGTCTTTGACTCCTCTGGGAAGATACCTACGTTAGCTACAGTGAGCTCAAAAGGAATTTCTAGTTTTAGTCTGTAGAGGAATCTCTGGACTGATGTCCATGGTGTGTACAGGTTTACATTCCCACCAATAATGTAGAGGCGTCCCTTTTCTCCATAATGCTTGTTGTTTTATGCATTCTTGGTAGCCATTCTGACTGTAGTAAAATGGAGTCTCGGTGCTTTGATTCACATTTCTCCACTGGCTAAAGAGATACCAAACATGCTCCAGACGAGAATGGGTGTGTTCTGCGTGTCTGGCGTGGACAGTTTTGCTTATTTCATTTGTCTGGTTTTGGTTGGGTCTAATTTTTTCAAGGGCTTATGTATTCTAGATATTATTCTTCTATCGGAAAAGGAGTTGGCATGTTTTCCTCATTCTGTAGGTTGTCTCCTCACTCTGTTGATTGCTTCCTTTTCTCTGCAGAAGTTAATTTAATATAATCCCATTTGTTGATCCTTGGTATTATTTCTTGTGCTGCTGGAGTCCTGCTCAGGAAGAAGCCCTTGTCTGTGCCTTGACTTGACCTTGACTATGTCTCCGGGTGTTTCTCCTATCTTATCTTGCATAGTTTCGATGCTTTTGTTTTTTTGATCTGTCTTAGTCACTTTCTCTTGCTGAGACGCAGTACTCCACCCACAGTTTAAAGCAGGAGAGGTTTATTTTGGTTCACATTTCAGGCCATCATGGGCTGGCTCCAAGGCGGGAAAGCGCGGCAGAGGTGCATGATGGGACAGCAGCAAATGCCAGGGAAACTCCACCTCCTAGCCGCAAGTCAGCTAAAAGCCCCAGCATCCAGCGACTCTCAAGAGCGCCACCTACAGGTACACGAGGCTTTAGGGCGACATCTAAATATAAGCGCAACATCTTTGGTCCGTTTTGACTTCATTTTAGTACAGGGCAAGAGGTATGGGTCTGGTTTCATTCTTTCGCAAATCATAACCAGTTTTTCCAGCACGGTTTGTTAAAGAAGCTGTCTTTTCTTCAGGGTGCAGGTGTTTTCAGAACCTTTGTCACTGACCAGGTGGCCAAAGGCGTGTGGGCTGTTTCCCTGTCTCTACTCCATTCCACTGGCCCGTGTGTCTATTTTTATGTCACTTTTCTTTTTATTACTGTAGCTTGCTAGCATAATTTGGAATCGGGCTCTGTGGTGCCTCTGGCCTTACTAGATAATATTATTCTGGGTATTCCAGTTCTCTTCTGGTTCCATATAAATTCTAGGATTGTTTTCTTCTAGTTCTGTGAAGCATGTTGTTGATATTTGGATAAGAACTGCATCACACTTAGGTATCGTTTTTGGTAAACATGTTCCCCCAGTGCCTCCTAACATTGCAAATGTTTAGTAGCGTAGAGATGCCACCATCGGCTTCCACTCACGCCCCTTGAGGGAAGCGGGGTCGGAGCGGGGTTTCCTTACAGTCGAGCTGGGAGCCGCAGCAGCTGCGTGACTCACGTCCGGCCTCTGTGCTAAGATCGTTTGCTGCTCCCTGGCCCTGCTTGATCTGGGAAGCAGCTCCTCGGAGGCAGTGTGTCAGAAGAGGAAAAAGAAGCAATTAGAAGGCCCAGATGATTTGTATTTTGGAAAGACAAGACTGAAGAGAGAGGGGCTCCTTCATTTGGTAGAGGCAGATCTGAACAATGAGCAAGTGAAATTGCTCTTTTCCTGGGACGGGAGCTGCTGGACTAAAGGAAAGCTGCTCTCCTTCCAGTCGTTCCCGCCAGAGGGCGCTAGAGCTCTTCACTCTCCGTCGCAGCCACCGAGGAGGTTGGCTTGTGGCTGGGGTCTGGGCTGGCTTTCCCATTGCGGTGTCTTCGCGTTGTCCACTTGTTTGATCTTTGTTCCAGGTATAAACAGGACAGAATCAAGACAGGGGAGCCAGCTGACGACCTAAAAGTCTCCTTTTTGACTGCAGTTGTCCCTTGAGGGCGTTTGCTTTTGCACAGCCCCCCCCCCGGTTTTAAGGCACCTTCCCAGGCCTGGTGTGCTGGAGTCTCCCCTCGGTAAGGCCGCAGAGTGCGTGTCTGTGCGGCCTGCGCCGCCCTCGGAAGCAGCGTTATTTAAAGGTGCAGAGCAAGCAGGTACAGCAAGAAGCCACGGACGCCTGGGCGGTGGCCATCTACCCGACAAACTCCCCTCTCATGAGCAGCCCGTGTTACCAGTGAGAGAGAGGAACAGAAGTCGCTGGTCCAGCAGCACACTGCAGAAGTTTGGTATATTCTGAAGTAGGCTGTTGGTCTCCCCAGCAGAAGGGGATGGCGGGGAATTGATATTTGCAAAAGGCCAAGAGTTAATGCCACGGTTGGCCTTGGAGTCCTTAACCGTTCTCCCATCACTATTGATAGTAAGGGCCCTGGGCTGTATTCCTCTCATTCTCCTGCAGAGACCCAGCGTTATATTTCCTGTATACTAATTATTTGACGGACATGTTCAGTTGAATTTTTCATTGAGCATGGTCTAAAGAAACAGCCAAGAAAACTTATCCCCTCTATTTTTATCCATGCTCTGGTGTAGGACATAAAAATATCCTTCCGTATAACTTAAATCATCGAGGCTAGAAACACATCAGACACCAAATTTCAGCTCTTTGGAATTCTATGTCTAAATGCTGTTGGGTTGCCAAGGGTAGAGTGGGTTTCAACCTTGTTTAACATAAAAATTTTCTGGATGTTTACCCTGAGCAAATAATTCTGCTGAGGCTATAAATAAGATCTGGTCTCCGCCTGAAAGGAATGTAGAGTCTAGTAGGAAGAAGCAGAGGGTTCATAGTTAACCGCAGTGTGACACCAGGCGGCAGAGAAGGACTTGGGGTGTCGGAGCTGAGGCGCTAGGAGGTGGGAGATCGTGCCTGGGAACGTGTTTCTGGCGTAGAAAACCAGAAGAGGAAGAGACAGGTCGGCACAGAGCTCACTCGGGAGCAGCGGCCTGTCCCTGTAGCCTGGGCAGGCCGGGCAGAGAATGTGAGATGGCCACATCCAGGACCAGAGCTGCACAGCGACATGAGAGCCGGGCTGTGGGAAGGGTGCGCGGGGCGCGCAGCGGGCCGGAAGCCGCAGGGAAGGGGCCGGATGAGGACAAGGAGCCTAGAGGCCCGCGAAGGAGACACTTCCGGAGTTGACAGGCGTAAGGGAGAGAGGGAGGCTTGTGTTTGGGTCTCTCTTGACCCAAAACCTGATTTTGAAGCGGGTTTCACTTGTGTCCTCCACAAACCTGGGCGGTAAAAGCTCTCTCTGGCCCTGTGATAGAAGAGGGTAGAGGCCACTCCGATTCTCCTGTCTCTGAACTTCTGTGTGTCTGAGGATCTTCTTTGCTACCTGCTGTGAATCCAACTCTTTATCGCTGAGGTCTCTTAACTCTTCGAATTTGCTAAGAACAGTTCGGTTCTCTTTGGTGAAACGAAATGCAGAGACCTCATTGATCTGGCCGTGGTGTTAGATGCAGAGAATGGAACACTTCCGTTAGACTGCTTCCAACTTGCCTACTATTTGGAGCTTATTTCAACTACATCAACTTTGAAAGTGTGGCTGAACAGACACAATGTATTTGAATGAGTTTACAGACCAGGGCCCGGGAGCACGTTTCCACCCTGAATATGTGGTGAGTTTCTGAGGTTATTTCTCATAAACACACGCGTTTTGTCTCGGGGCAGAGGCCAGATTTCATGAGTGTAACTGGAAATCTTGGGGAACAGATGAATCATATACCACATCACTTTGACTGGAAAACAAATACATCCTCCCCTCGTTTTATTTCGACGTGCCGAGGGGGATCTAAGGCAGTAGGGGGAACCCTTCGCTCCATCTCCGAGTGGGATGCGAGGGTCCGGCACAGACCGCAGCCAGGAAGACCACACAACGCCTTTCCTTCTCTCCTAGGGGAGGGCAGGGTGCGAGAAACAATGATGAGGCCAGGAAGAAGAACTGAGGGGGCAGAAATGAATCATCCCCAGCAGCCAGGAAACACCAGGAGTGTCTAATGGGTCCGCTTCCTGTGATCCCTCAGGAGGCTTTTGTCCAGAGCTGTCCTTTGGAGTTTGCTCCAGGCCCTGGTGTCCAGCCTGTGCGCCATCATCTCTATAAAAATGTGGAGAAGGTGGCCACGGATCCAGCTTCTGCCTGAAGAGCACACGCGCAGCTGCTGCACAGTCGTCTGAGACCCAAGCTGAGCGCAGGCCGCAGCCTGGGCGGGGAGGGGAGTCGGAGCCCCCGGTGGCTCCCTTCTGGCCAAGAGGTGTCTGCAGCGCCCCATTAATTGCTAACCCTGCATCGCGCATTTGAGCTGAATTTTCTTTTGTCCTATGTATCTTTAAGTTAAATGATCACTTTTAAAAACTTTTTTTTTTTTGCTGAACTCTCCATTTATTTGGGTCTTCTCCAGTATTTTTAAATGAAATCTTTAAAAAAAAAAATCTTATTGTCATTTTGAACACACACAGAGTAGGATGGTATGATAAAACCACACACCTAACTTTAATGTTTCTCAGTATTTTGTGAAATTTGTTTCACTTATATCTTGTCCAATATTTTTCTAGGTATATTAAAGCAAATCCCAAATACTATTGAATGCATTACATATTATTGTGTGTAAGGTCTTTCTTTGTTTTCTAGTACTGGGGATTGAACCCAGGGGAACTCTACCCATCTCCAGGCCTTTTCAGTTTTGGGGATTTTTTTTTGCGACAGAATCTTGCTCTATTGCTCTCTAACTAGTGGGCTTCCTGCCTCAGCTGCCTAAGTATTTGGAATTCCAGAGGTGCACCGCTGTGCCCAGCATGACTTTTTAATATTATAATATTGCTATCTTAGGTATCAGTAGTAATAATTTTTCCATATTATATAGTCTCAGTTTTCTACTTTCTTTAGGAGTCTGAAGTGCCTTTTAAGGTTGCTTGAGATCCCAATAGGCCTAGGCAGAACACAGTCCCTGACTTTCTTTCTTGTTTTTCATGCTCTTCATGTGAGGTAGAAATCAGGTCATAGGTTCCGCGGAGTTTCCCTGTTGCATTCTTGTGGTGTGTTCCCGAAGAGCCTCGATTCTTTCTAACTGGGAAATGGGATTTAAAGACCACCATCCGCGCATAACGGTTCTTCTTTGCTACTGGGTTGTTACTGTTTTGTGGGTTTTTCCTGGAGTAAACAGTTGAAAAATATATGTGTATCTGAGAAAAAGAAAAACAGTTCCAACTGATATTTTCCACTCGGTTTATGACTGCAGGGTTTTTCCTTGTTCATTTTGTATTTTGTTTTCTCTATACTGAAAAACTTCAGTTTTCTGATACTAACATAATTTACTCCCTAACTTTAGCTTACGACACATTTATAGCTTAAGAAATCATAGGTTGTCGCAATAGTCTAAAAGCAGGAGGATAAGAAGCTTGAGTTCAGTTTGGGTAACTTAGCAATTGAATGAAACTTTATCTCAAAATGAAAATATGAAAAAGGGCTGGGGAAGACCAGAGGTCAATCCCCAAAATCCTCCCCCCAGAGCATCTGACCCGTATCACCGGCTTAAAATGATACAACGTAGGTTACCATCTTTTCCAGGAAATTCCAGAGGTGATATCATCTCTGATATGTCTAGAGATATTAATCAGAATTCCTTTCATGCATTAATGTCTTCTTTTCTGCCTTTATTGTTCTGTTTCTACTTCTCAGCTTTCTGTAGCATCTGGTGGACATTAGCTGTTGTTTTCATCTTAAGTGATGCTAAAATACCAACATTACTAGTGACAGTGTGATTTACCGAAATAAGAACAAAAAGTCCAAGAAGTAAACATTCTTAAACCTCCTGTTTGTAAAGGAAACTTCAGGGTCAGCTCATTTTTCTCTCTTAAAGAATTTACAGAATGTATCTTTCATTGTTCTGTTCCTGGAGAAGGCCTAGACAAAATCGTACCTCATTGATAGCAATATGGTATTGATAGCAACAGACTGGTCTCTAGACGCCATTCTCCACTAAGAGGAACTAAAATCAGAAAGACACTTGCCTAAGCCCAAATCAAGGCAGGAAATTAAGGTGACTCTATAGCATTTTTGTGTATCAAGAAACAAGGAAGCCCTTTAACAAATAATGTCAAATAAGGTCCAAAGCACTCAGGGGCTGCTTACCACTGGCCAGAAATGGGATAATTTGAGTATGAAAGAATAACAAATATGTAAAATTCCATGAGTTTGCAGTGATTTGAAAAATGTTAGTTAGTTGTCTTTAGAGGTTGCTAAGGTATCAACTTATGACTCAGAAATGTAATGAAAAGAGAAATGTTGAGGGCTTATCTGGCTTTTCCTCTATGTGCCATATTTTCAACTATATAAAGTGCTGATAAGAGAAAATTGAAGAAAAAAGAAACCAGAAATTCCCAAGGAGGAAAATAACCTGATGAATTACCTCCTCTCCAGTTCCATTTCCCTGTACAAATGTCACAGCAAAATTTCTAGAACCCAAACCTTCCATAGAATTCTCATACCACTCAGACAAATTCTGATTTTTCTGATTCTTTTTTTAGATGTCCTTTCTGTTTCTATATGTAACATCATCACCACCTAACTCATGTTATAATGAAATTTCTCCATGGTTAATATGACTTAGTTCGTTTTATCCAGTTTGTATAACAGGTTATATAGTGGGTTTATTTTTCCTGAAGTCACTAAGGGAGGTTTCCAAGTTGCACCTGAATCACAGCTTGGGCTGGAGCACACCTCATCCCGTATGAGCTGGGCTGATTCTTCTCCACTAGTGGACCCAAACTCGATTCCTCCACCCCCAGCACCAAATGAGGGGCTTGATTTTCTCCCAATCCTACACGTATCATCTACTTGCCCTGCTGATTATAAGAAATGAAAATTTGGGTTTCTGAAAATGAGCTCATTTCACAACACAACTAACAACTGGCTGATTCAAGAAGGAAAACTCTCCCAGTACAGACTTCTTCTCTTCCAAGGCAAAGGCTGGGAATAAAAGGGCCTTGTGCTCTGGCCTCAAGGTCAACAGATGAATGTGCCTGTGTGTGTTGTGAATGTACAGTACATGACATCATGCGTATTTGGTGGGCTTTCCAACCGCCGGATTCTGATGACCAAATTTCTCCTTTTAGCAAGGCTCTTCTTTCATTTTTGAGATTATCACAATCCTAGAAAATTATATTATTACATTAGAAAATTTGCAGTGACATTTGTACTTTTACCTTCTTCACTGTCTTGGCCATGATTTTTCTTTCTATCATTGGCTACTTCAACCATCAAGTTTAATCGAATATACTTTAAACCTCTATCAATCATTTGCAGTCATGTTCGAATGCCAATATTGCATTTCTGATGACTAAGATAGCTGTATTTCCCCTCATCAAACTCCCCAAATTCTTATTAGATTTTATTATGAAGTAGGTACATTATGTATACACATCATGATCACACTCAACGTTGACAATTTGTACCAGTACATAACATGACTTTATTTTTATTTTTTCCCATTTCCCTTCCCATCCTATAACCCCCACCCTCATATACATAAGCTTTGTTTCCCTTTTTAAAAATTACCTTACCATTTTTATTACCATACCATTTTTTCTTTCTCCTCTTTACCCACCCCACCCACATTTCCTTCTGAATATTTTCTATTTTGCCATATCTAACATACATTCTAGAACTCATTTACATTTTCAGTTTCTCATATCTGAGAATGGATACAGTATTTACACATCTGTGAACTATTTATTTCCCTTATGAGTATGTCCTGAAGGTACATTCATTTGAGTATAAATGACTCAAACTTGCCATTCTTTGTGGCAGAGTCATACTCCACTTTATAGAAAAACCACATCTTCCTTACCCAGTCTCCAGTTGATGGACATTTGGGTTGTTTCCAAGATTTAGAATCACAAACTGAGCTGCTATAAACATGGGTGCACATCTGTCGCTGCGATATGAATCCTTTAATTCTTTCAGGTATATCCCTAGCAGGGGAACAGCAGGATCGAATGGGATCTCGAATCCTAGTTTTTTGCGGCATCGCCACATTGATCTCCATAGTAAACCCCCCTAATTTAAGGTCACTAGAAGATTCACCTCCCATTTTCTTCCAGCTTCCCCAGCGGGACATTATAGTCACAGTAGTCATCTCATGTTCTTTACTTAGCCATTCTCTCTAGTCAGACAATGAGTTTTGTTTCTTCAACATTTAAACCGCACCCTACCCCTGCCCTTCCCTATGTCTCCTTCTGCCCTGGTGGACTGTGTAGGAACAGACGCCCGTGCACGTCTGCCCTCTGTTCGTTTTCCCCTTTGAGTTCATCGTCTCTCCCACCCCTCCTCAATTCGATTGTTTCTCAAACACTGTTCAGCTCATATCATACCTAAAAACTTCTGTGAATGTCTTACTAAATCTTCTGTCGAAAGAAAAACACTACGACATGTAAAGATCTTTATTTTTGATACGAGAGCTGACAGTACTTCATACAGTGAAATCGAAGGTTCCCACGGGATGAACAAAAAGTTTGGTTTTATAGATAGGGACAGGCTGTTGAAAGCAGAAACATAGGACACAAATCTAATTTATCATTTATTATTTCCTTTTAATGGAGAAAAAAAAATAGAACAATAGAAAAATAACTGATGAACACCAGGTTACTTCAGATAATGTGTGTGTGTGCGTGTGTGTGTGTGTGTGTGTGTGTGTGTGCGTGCGTGTGGGGATTACTGTTAAGGCAAAAGGAACTTCATTATCATGTCAACTGAACTTGGGCTGTTTGGGAAATTTGGCCACATAATCTCCCCCGATTTCTCAAAATGGGAGGTAATAATTTAGCTCTAATTTGGTAACATGGAACTTTAGTAAGCATGACTCCATTTTGATTTTTACTCATCTGCTGGGGCCCCGTGCAGGAGACTAGTCCAAAACAACGATCTCTTATGATGTTTGTTTAACAATTCTCTGTAGACACCCACATCCTCAGACTGGCAGTTGAAGCTTCATAATCATTTCCAATAGATCTGTCCAACTTTCCTTCCAGGGTAGTTCCTTCCTTACTTTGCAGATGCAGTTTTCATTTCCTGCTTGAACATTTCTTTCTGCTGTGAGTCCTGTGCAGCCTGCCATGCGAAGGCCTCTCCGCTGTCCGTGACTTATCTGTCCTCTGTGTCCTATGAAAGGCCTCTTCCTTCAGAGTGGACTCATGCATGAAATGACCGGATATCTGCTTTTGCTATAAAAAACAATCTGATAGGCAGTGGGAAAGTATGTGGGAGATTGAAATGAGACAGACTTGGCCATATTTGATGTGCTAGACTTCCAGGGGTTCATTGTTCTGCTATCTCTACTTTGGTGTGTGTTGGAAATCTTCCATGATACAAGCTTAAAAATAAAAATTTTAAAAAACTAGAGGGATGGCTATAAACCATGAATCCTAGACCAGTGGTAGAAAACTTATGGCATGAATATTAGTTGTTTTTCTTTTATGACACAGATCTTAACGTACGAGTTGTTTTTTCTAAACTAGAACCTCAGTGTCCAGGTTTGGCGCACGTTGGCATTTGGGGATAAGTAGGTGGTTTCAGGTTGCAGTTTGAGCATATGTCTGTCTCTAAAGGGCTCAACGTCACATCCTAGACCAGTGGGCTCCACGAGCGGTGGCTGAAGATGCCAGCAGAACAGCAAGATAGTCTTAGGCAGAGTTGATGAAGAAGAGCAGGCTGGTGGCCGGAAAATTCCTATAAAATCGATTCCACAAGTGTGAAGATTTGTATCTGATCAGTTTATCACTGTGCCTATCATGTGGAGTGTTCCTGGCTCTCCATAGAATTTATTGAAGAAATTTATCGCGTCTGTGGATAGTCTACAGTCAGGGTAAGTCTGAGAACCCTGCGGGAGTTCAACTGTGGGAGGAGAGGACATGGTCCGTGATTCTGTTGGGCTTTAGTTTGCTCACTTGATACCTTGAAAGCTCCAGTGAGGGTAGGAGTGTGCTCCCGGATTGCAGAATGGTCACTGTGAGCGCCCAGGGTTTTGTGTGGCTACCTGGAGTGTACACACCAGACAAGAGCACCCGGGCCAAAGAATGCAGAAGAAGAGGCCCAGGGTGGGACAGTCGAGGAGCCTCGGCTGACTCTGAGGACCCTGGAAGGCTACATAGGTTGGGCCCTACATGGGAACTAGGAGTTGACCTTGTAAAAGGGAAGGAAAACTGTTCCAGGCTTGGAGAAAGAGACTTGAAGAAGAGAGGAGCCAAGGACAATTTGCTTTGTGGGTGTCGTGAAACAGGGGATGGGGTGGGATGATGGGGAAGGCCGGACCACAGGAAGGAGCCAGATCCTGCTGGCTTTGGGGGCCACTTTGAGGGTGTGAATGCTACTAAAGAGCAGTGGGAAGGCACTGAGGGTTTTGGAGCAGCCAGAGTGGTCAAGAAGCTTGTGGCTGCCATTGTTCTAGAGAGAGATAGAGGATCGACCTGTAAATAGAAAAGGATACCTGGGATTTTCAGTGGATGATAAGACTCTTATTCAAATTAAGAAATGAGGAAATGACATATCTCTTACTCCAGTGGGAATTCTTTTCCTCAAATCGCTTTAGTTGGGAAAATACAGACATTTCTTTGAAAGGCACCCACCGTATAGGAAGGACACAGAGTAGGAAGGGATTGCGGTGTGGAGCAGGGGTAGGGAGGCGAGCCGAGCTGAGGAATCCAGGCTCCACTCTGTAAGCACCGCTGTGATTTCTCCACTACGTCGTTACGGGTTGTTCTCTCCTTCAGTTCACCATCTCCAGCCACAGGCTGATTTCTCCATTACGTTTCTTGATGGATCGGGAGCCCAGCTTTGGGATCATGTCCTGTTATGCTCTCTGCACCCTGCGTTGGAAAAGAGGAGAGTTGCCCTTGTGACCTGCGTCTTGGGCTGATTTCAGGAAGAGGAAGGACAGGCTTTGTCATCAGGGAGGGGATTTTAAAGGTTATCTGTTGGAGATTGGCTCTGGCCATTCCTTCCTAAGGTCATCAGCCACCTGTTGCCCTGGCTCTGAGCTCCCCACTGTCGCTGCTTGGCAGCTGCAGCTGGGAGGAGCCGCCTGTGCCCTGTGGGTCGAGGCGTTTGCCTCTGTGGTCCCCACTCATCTGCTGTCTGTGTGTGGAGCCTGCGGCTGCTTCTACCTTTCCCAACAGTCTCATACCGCAGATTTCCTTCCCAAGTCAGCCTCTTCAGCTTCTATTCCCTATTAGTAAACAAATTCTCAACACAGTTATAAGCACAATTACTGTTAGGAATCTGGAGAATGCTGTATCTTATACAGTCAGCTCTGTCCCTACAGGTTCCATGTCTCGGGAGTCAACTAAATGCATATTGAACATATTTTGGGGGAAATTGTAATTGTACTGATGTGTACAGACTTTTATTCTCTTGATGTTATTTCCTACACAATACAGTATAACAATGATTTACATAGGTTTAGACATTATAAGTAATCTAAAGATGATTTAAAGTATACAGAAAGGATTGTGTAAGTTAGAAGCGAATACCTTGCCATTTTAGGAACTTGGATGTAAGTAGATTTGGGTACTGGAAGGGTCCCGGAACCAGTCACCTCTAGACACCGGGGGGTGACTCAAGTTGGTCCATTGTTCTGATAAGAAAGTCCGAGGTCTGGCCGGCCACAAGGTATCTCAGAAATCAGCCACCAGGGTCACTGTTCATTCACCCTCTTTGCTATGAGCAAGATGAGAAGATGTTGTGACAGTTTGATCAGCATGAAAGGGCAGTGCATTTTCTTAAAGGTAGGAAACTTGCAAGTTCTAGTCCCACCTGGTCAATTTAACAAGACCCTGCCTCAAAATGAAGACTTAGAATGGGTGATGGTATATTTCAGTGGTGGAGGCCTTGCCTCGAATGTGTGAGGTCCTGCGTTTGATGCCTGGAATAGAAAATACAAAGATATTTAAAAAATCAAATGGATGTTAACAAAATACTTGCAGCCCCCAAAACAAAAAATAGCCATCAGGTATTCAGTTAAAATATCCATTTCTTTTGAATTTTGTTATGTATGGGTAAATAGGATTTATCTCATTCTAATTACTTCTAAATTTACTTTTGCAATTTTGCATTTCTTTTATTCTTAAAAGACTAGAAAGCTCCCAAAAGACTAGAGCCCCTCACAGCCTGGACTCATCCTGTATTTGAGCAGCACTTTCAGCCCACTGTCTTTCCATATTACTTAGAGGCAGCCAGGAGCTTGTGTGAGGGGTCGCTCCCAGGAAAGCCGCTCGTTTTCTTGTGCTCCACCTGTATCGTGTACTCTTCTTTCTCAATTTGGAAACTGTTTCAGGAGAAACTCATTCATGAAAGACCTTCATGAAAAGTGCAGTGCTTGAGAAACTGCTGTGGTTTGCTGAGTACTCTTGGGCAGAAACTGCCTTCCTGAACGCCTCTCCTTTTAAAGCAGAGTCTGCTGCCCCACACCTGGGCACTGGCCGGCTTAATGTGGATGAGGAGGATCCTGAGCCCGGCCTCAGGGCCTTCACATGGATCCACTGCTTCCAAGATTTGGTTAGTAAAGTTGTGCTGCTATAAATATCATGTGTGTATCACTGCAAGATACCTAGAAGGGGAACAGCTGGGCCAAATGGAACGTCTAGTTTTAGTTTTTTCAAGAATCTCCACGCTGGTTTCCGTAGCTGTGGGAGGCCAGGGAAGAGGACATAGCCAGAACCCTTGTGGTGAACTCCAGTCGCCTGTGAGTCCCACAACAAAAGGATGAGCAACCAACAAAGAGCAAAGTCTGAACCTTGAGGAAAAGGCTGAGCACAGGCTCGACTCTTGCTGCTCTGAGCAGCAGCAGCAGAGGCCAAATACCACAGCAGCAGAAGTGGGAGCAGAAGAGCCCATAACCCGAGCTCATTGCCCCTTTATTTAGTACCACGGCTTCAATCCATAATCCTAGTATGCGTAAAACAAGGTGGTCCCACAGTAATCCCTGTAGTTGAAGATCCCATAGGCATGCAGTCATCCTTAGATCCCAGTAAATTCCAGTAAGTCTTAAGGCCAATAATCCTAGTGCAGTAATCCTTGTAGTTTAAAATCCCACAGGGTTGGGCAGATGTCTGCAATAATCCCAATAGCTGGCCCCTGGGGCAGGGCAGGGCAGACATCCGTAAATTCAAGTAAGTCCTAAATCCGAGTAAGTAGTCTGCAGTTCCACACATAGTGGTATTACTAGTTTACATAGACACCACTGATGTAGAATGGCTCTTTTTTCCCTGAACCCCCACCAGTGTTTGGTATTGATTTCTTTCTTTTTTTTAAAGACAGAGTCTCACTTTGTAGTTCAGGCTGGACTTGGACTCAATTTGCAGCTCAGGCTAGCCTTGAACTCAAGCCAATCCTCCTGCCTCTGCCTCCCAAGTGCTGGGACTACAGGTTTGAGCCACCACACCTGGCATTGTGGTGTGTGATACTGATTGCTGATGGACGTGAGTCACCACACCCAGCATTATGGTATGTGGTTACAGGGGACTGAATTTGGAACCTTGCACTTGCAAGGCAGACACTGGAACCACTGAGCTAAATCTCCAGCCCCTGTTACTGACTTCTTGATAATTGACATTCTTTTTGGAGTAAGATGAAATATCGATGTTGTCTTAATTTGCATTTCTCTATTGTCCCTTGATGAACATTTTTCATGTGTTTATTGGCCATTTGTATTTTTTCTTCTGAGAAGTCTCTATTTTCATTTCCCCATCTTTTTATTAGGTCTTTCACTTAGGGGTGCCTAGTATTTTTGAATTCTTTATGTATTCTAGATATTAGTTCTCTGAGGAATAACTGGTAAATTTTTTCCCCATTTTGTCTCTTCACTCTGTTAGTTATTTCCTTTGCTATGCAGAAGCTTTTTGATTTAATATGTTGATTCTTGGGACTATTTCTTGTGCCCTTGGGGTTCAGACAATACTTGTCTCCATTGAAGTCTTCAGAGTCACACTATTTTATCTTTCAGCAGATTAAATGTTTCTGCTTTAACTTTAGATCTTTGATCCATTTTGATTTTAGCTTAGTATAAAGTGCGGCATTTGGGTCTAGATTTGGTCATCTGCATGTGGATAGCAGGTTTTCCCGGTACCATATCTTAAGAGGCTGTGTTTTCTCTATTGTATTTTTGGCCTCTTTGTCAAAGATCAAATAGCTGAATGTCCCTGGAGTTGTTTTTACATCTTCTGTTCTGTTCCATTGATCTACATGTCTGTTGTTAAGCCAGTATCAGGCTGTTTTTAATCACTGTAACTTTGCAGCATAACTTCCAATCTGGGATCGTGGCCCCTTCTACTTTGCTCTTGGTGCCTGTCTGGATCTCTTCTGGCTACATATGAATTTTGAGATTGTTTTTCTCTAGTTTGGTGAGGAATGCTATCGGCATTTTCATCGGATTACATTAAATCTATTTATCAGTTTTGGAAACAGGACCGTTTTGACGCTATGTGGTCTGCCTCTGCAGGAACAGGGACATCTTTCTATTTTCTGATATCCTCTTCAATCTCTTTTCTCAGAGTACTGGAGAGGTTTTTCATTTCCTGGGCCAGGTGAAATCCTAAGTATAGAAGTTTTCCTGAGGCCACTATTGAAAGGGAATTTACAAGTAGATGAATTTTTTTTTAACAACAACAACAAAAAATAACTGAATTGGACAACTATGTTTTTAAGCAGCTACAGGTTAACTGGATACCTGCGCTCTCTGTAGAATGTACCTGAGTAGCCGTGACACCTTCTGTAATCTGTCACCAAAGGAGCGTAAGGGGCTCAGAAAGTCCTGCCTGACCTCTTTGCTCTGCTTTCCCCTCTGCGGCTCTGCTTTGTGTGAACTCTGTTTGCTGTATTCCCAGGGAAACTCCAGTGGAATTAAGCCTCATAGATATAGAGGTGTCAACTAACCAATCAAAGACTGCCACATATTCTGCTTTTGCTTCTGGACCTCCTGCTTGTGACCCTGGAAAACTGCCCCCACACCACCTATTCAGTGCCTGACTTCTTTTGGAAAAGAGTCCAGTTAGGTTCACTGGTGTAAATAAAGCTGTTTGCTTGCTCCAAACCTCTAGGTGCCATCTGTCTTTCCGTTCTGGTATCTGTGACACTGTCAGTGGTATTAGCTCTATGCTACTAAGTTTATAGTAGTTTTATCTGGTTCTTAGAATCATGAACAATTTTTATTTATTCATTTTTCTCCTATCTTTATATTCTTTTAAATGGGTATATCCTACTTTACCGAAAGAGTACATTTACCTTTTCTAACAAAAATTAATAAAATTAATTTATTATTAATTATAATAATTATTGTTAATATTGTTAAAATATTGTTAATTATTGTTAATATTGTTAAAATATTATTGTTAACAATAATTTATTGTTACTTTGATTCTCAAACATGTTTTAGATGAATAAAGATGTGTGGTTGTTTTGATATTTGCAGGAGAAAAGTGATTCTAGATACAGTGTTAAATCATAATAAAGAAATAAAATCAATAAAATTAAATGATAAAATATAGAGAAAGAACTATGGCATTGATAAGAACATTTTGAGATAAAATGGTTAAACAATCTGCTATGCTAAAAGATCACAGAGTAGGACCGCTGTTTGTGTAAACGAAGGAAGTCAAAGCAGCAGCTGAGACTGAAGCCAGACCCCTTTGACGCAGGATCTTCTCTTGGGACTGAGCTTCCTTCTGTGAACCCTGCAGACCTGTACACTGGACCATTATGGAGTAGGAGAGATAAAGCACAGATGCTTCTGGGTTTAGGACAGCATTAGTTCCTGCTCAACACACAGACTGAAATTGCACAAGCTAGTGAACGTCCTCACTTAGCAATGCATTGCACTGCAGAGTGTCTGTCGGTCTGTCTGTCTTTCCCTCCTGGCCATGTGGCTGACCCTGAGAGCCCTGGATCTCTGCTGCTCAACATCTTGAGAAAGGAATGACCAGCTAAGAAAAGATCTGAGTTCAAAACTTGAAGTAGTTTTCTCCTCAATGGTACCACTCTCACAACATGGAGAAGTTGAAAAATCATCAAGTTAAACCAGCGGCTACTGTCTACAGAGGGTGTTGGGGGGGCGGATTGGGTGACTTTACGGAGCTCTCCAGCTCTGGGTTCAGCTTGACAGCTTGAAACCATCTGGAATAAAAGTACAGTCAACTGTCCTTGACTGTTAGGTGTCATGGGGGATTGCTTCAGGACATACACACACACACACACACACACACACACACACACACACACATACACAGTGGAATCTGTAATGCTCAAGTCATCTATACAAAGTGATATCACATTATTTGCATATAACCTGTACACATCTTGTATATTTTAGAGGTTTGGGGGTTTTGTTTGTTTGTTTTTGAGACATGATTTTGTAGTGTAGCTCAGGCTGGCCTTGAACTCGTTATGTTGCCCAGGCTGGCCTCATACTCACAGTGATTATCCTGCCTCACCTCATGTGTGCTGGGATTACAGGGATTTGCCACAATACGTAGTGTTATATATTTTAAAATCATCTCTAGATTATGTACAATAACAAATACAATGTAAATGCTATGTAAATATTGTTTAGGGAAGAAAGAAAAGAAAAAAACCTGTACATATTCAGTAGTTTTTCCTGAATGTTTTCCATCCATGATGGGTTGAATGCAGTCATGAGGAACCCACGGATACCAAGTTCTGTTGTACTTATACCACGAAAATCAGCGACCTTTTCTTCGGTGAACTCGTTGCTGAACATTTTGTAGAGCCAAGATGAACTGTGTTACCTTTCCGGGGGAAACCCAGGGACAGACAACCAGGCGGTGCTGGGAGAGACTCACAACTGTATGAACCTCTTCACCGTGTAAACCCCACCTCACCCAAAGGCCTGGGCTGTGCTTCTCCACTGCAGGCCCATCTCGGCAAACGCTGGCTGGTTGGACCCAAACTGGAAACTCCCCCTGGGCTCCAAGTCAGGCCCGAAAATGCTACATTTCCAGGAAGAAGCAGAAAAATAAATGAAAGTCCGACTCGCAGCATGCACAGGCCCTGCCACCTCCGTGCCCAAGGTGAAACTTGAACTGTCACTTTGAATTTACCAGGAAAATAGAAAGGAAATGAACAGTGCCTTTAATGGCACTTCAGCTTGCACAAAGTCGGCCTGACTTCCTTTATACTCTTTCACCCACATCTGCAGTTCTGTGTGGAGTAGAATTGCAGATGGTCTTTTGTTACATTTTTTTTTTAATGTCTGAAGAAACAGCTCAGTTTTCAAAGTAGAATTATTAAAATAATTCCTGGTAGAATATAAATTTTTTCCTCTTATTCCAGGACATCAGCTCTGCCTACATTATCATAAATTCCATAAGCTTACCTAATTCCCTCCCTCCCCTGACCACACACTTGTACTAAAGCGGGTTAGCAGATGTGACTCCTTCTGTCTAGCATTGGCAGGAAGAGAGCCAGGCGCAGGAGGAGAGGAAGAGTGAGGAGGCAGCTGAGACAGTGGAATGCCCTCCTGTCTCAGTGTCCGCTTTACACAGAAGTGCTGGATCACGCTGGGGTCTTCAACTCCTACACCCCTGTGTGACTCTGTTTATGCTGCGAGTCTAACATCTAACTTTAAGAACAATTCATTGTTGGAGTAGAGATTTAACTCAGTGGTTCCGGGTCCTGCCTAGCAAGTGCAAGGTCCTGAGTTCGATCCCAGTAACCACATACAGCAATGCTGGGCCTGACGGCTCACGCCCACCAGCAATCAGTACCTCATACCACAGTGCCAGGCAAGGTGGCTCACGCCTGTAATACCAGCACTCGGGAGGCAGAGGCAGGAGGATTGCTGTGAGTTCAAGACTGAGTTCAGGATCAGTCTGAACTACAAAGTAAGAGCCTGTCTCAAACAACAACAACAACAACAAAAAACAAACAAACAAAAGACCACAATTAATTGTTTAACTTAATGGCTATTATGTGTAGATGGAAATAAAGTGATGCTTCAGATTCTGAGAAAGCTTCAAAATGATTGTTTGTACTGTGGTAAGAAATAATGCTTTACTGTTTCTGTTATAAAAATTCATGATATTAAAGAAAATTTAGAATATATGTGATCATAAAAAATAGGCGTCACTAAAATCCCACTGTTCAGTCATGGATGGCTCTTTCCATTTTGATCTGATTCTGTCTAGCAAATATGTGTGTGCACAAGTCTCTGTTCAAGTTATAGAGCAGAAGGTACAAGGACCCAGCATCTTTTATTTGGCCCGTGCAATGTGTTTTTAATTTAAATTAGGCCCTAACATACAAACATTGGGAGATACCATTAAATCCAGATTTAGGGTTTTTCTTGAAAAACTGAGTCCTCATTCCTATCCTTGTTTAGATTTAGAACATGCTCCAAAGGGACGGACACGTGTTCAGAGGTGGTGCGTCGGGAAGGTGACGATCAGGGAGTCCCCCGCGCTCGCCAATGGATCCATCCACCGAGGTGTTCCGAGCTGAACATACCCTTAGAGGAGGGGTCCCGGGGGCTGTTAGCTGGGAGCTGCTTGGCTCCCCTCTTCACTCTCTGGCCTTTCTGTGCCCACATGCCTTTCTAACCCTGGAGTCAGCCCACCCCAGACTGAATCCTCTAAAATCTGGGGCCCCAAATAAACCTCTACTTCTGTAAGTTGTCGGTGTTGGGTATTTTGCCCCCGTGAGGACAAAAGGAACATGAGAATTCACAAGTAGGAGGGGGTTAGGGGAAGCAGCCACCATCAGAAGGGACACAGGCTGGCCCAGGGTGGCTGTTTGTTTCTTTATGGCACCGTTTGGTTTCGTAAGCATTTAAGTGTGATGCCCTTGGTGTGGGGTTTTGAGCCTTTTAAATCACGGCACTTGTTTTGTGTATGTAGCTTTATGTGCTGCTGCTGTCTCTAAGCATATGTCACCAACCCTTCCTGTCAATACCAGTGTCTGTAGAGTAACACATATAAAGGACAGCAAAGGATAAATAAGAAACAACTATTATTTGGAGTATTTTCTTACAGTTTTTCTCTATGCAGATACTCTTTTAATTGGCAAAAATCTTGTATTTGTGATTTTCACTCTTCATTTTATTATAGACGTGCTACTCATCAAATATACACAATGTAGCTTTGTCTTTTCCCCATGATTGGATATTTAGTGTATTCTTTTCCTATCATAAGTATATATAATGCATATTTCTGTGCTGAAAATTTTTCTCTGTATTATATATTCTTCTGAGGTAGATCCTAAAAACGGGATATGCAATTTTAAAAAACACAAATAATTTTAATATTTAACATTTGTTTTCAAACTCTCTCCTAGTAGGCCTATCTAGATTTCTGATCTAGCTTCTTGCCTGCATTATGTGACAATATGTTTCAAGACGCACTTGACAAAATTAACTGTATGAGGATATCTAGTTGTAACCATTTATAAAGACTGTGTATGTTAGTAACTGATGAGAAATATGGCACCTTTTAGTTTTAGTTTGTATTTTTCTCTTCAATAAGATAAAACTGTGTCCTTAGGAAAGAGCAGGGAACCAAAGAGACAGAATCCTTCCTTCAAAAAGACAGTAAGATAGGGCCGGGGAATGAGCTCAGTGGTTCCGGCGCCTGTCTTGGAAGCACAAGGACCCGGGTTCGATTCCCGGTAACCACATACAATACTGGGCATGGAGACTCACGCCCAGCAGCAACCAGTACCACATACCACAGTGCCGGGCGTGGTGGTTCACGCCTGTAATCCCAGCACTCGGGAGGCAGGGACAGGAGGATTGCTGTGATGTGAGTTTGAGGCTGAGCTCGGCGCCAGCCTGAACTATACAGTGAGACCCTGTCTCAAAAAAACCTTAAAAAAAAAAAAAAGACAGTAAGATAGTAGAGGTAGAAGCAGAATGTTTAGATGTGAAATGGTTGCCAAATCTTGTGCCTGGAGATGGAGCCTTGGTGGAAGGGGTGGGTCCTTGGGCCTGACTTGGGTGCATCTGCTTCCGGTTTCCACCTTCTCTTCCTGCTTCCTGTGGACAGGTGTCCTCTGCCATGCCTTGGAGCCACCCAGTCAGCTATGGACTGAACCCACTGCAGCTGTGAGCCAAAATAAAACTTTCCTCCTTTAAGTCTCAGGTGTTGAGAATTTTTTCCCAGTCAGGGGAAAGTAGTTACAAGACAATGTCAGAGACAGAGATCCAAAAATCTCCACATAGGCAGACCAGAGGAAGATGCCCAGAACAGAAGCACATGAGGGCAGAAGGAGGCAAAGAAGCAGAGACCACCAGAGTTAGGGCTGGGAAAACCAGGTTCAGATAGCAGTCAATGATGCAGACCTCATAGTAAAGCCCCAAACAGATAAATCCCATGGATACAGATTTTTTCATCTACTCATAAGTAGTGTTTTTAAGACCAAAGTCCTTTTTTAAAGTATTAAAGCATTTTGTTTATTCCAAAGTCTCACTGGAGCCCATAGTCTGGGAGGGCACTTTAAATCTTATGCCATGGGTATTTCTCTATTCCTCTCTGTTTTCTTCCTAATTCATCCTATTAACTTGAAATTGCTCTTGAGAAAGAATATGTGCAGAATCCTGTCCTGAATCTGAATCATCTATTCAACTCACACAAACAAGTAACCGCATTAGACACTAGGTACCACAGACCTGGATTGTGGGGCCTGAATTAAAATCACCTAGGACAGGAAGGAGAAGTCAGTGGGGCCAGTTGGAGGCCAGAGCCAAGGGCAACACAGAGAGGGTCTGGCACTCACTGCCTGCAGCTATTTATGACTCACAGAGAGTAAAAACCCTTTTGATGTGTTTTTCTGTGAGTCGTTCATGAAGCCAGTTTTTGAGGGAAGAAGGAAAGACGAACACCCAAAACTTCACATGAATACAGAGCTGTACATAACTACAACAAAGTGTAATCAAACGTGAAGGGAGCCATTGTTTCTAGGTAGAATATAAAATATTTTTTTTAAAGTTTTTACTCCTAGACTTTTGGGTCAGAAGATAGTGATTTTACTATGAGGGAGGCTGAGGGAAGGATAAAAGAGATAGCTGTCCCTAATAATAATATGTTAACACATTCATCTCTACATTAGCGTCAGCAAATCTAGCTAAGTCCTAGCCTAGTTTTGTGGACAGTCTGTGGGCTAAGAATGGTTGTTAGATGTTTAAGTGGTTGGAAAAAATCAAAAGAATATCTCCATGAAAATTATATGAAATTCATATTTTATTGTCTATAAGTCTAGCTGCCTTGGCTCACGGGCATACCGTTTGTTAGTATTGTTGGTGGCAACACTAAGATGCTATGATGGTTGTGCTAAGGAGTTGCAGTTGATACCCTTTGTCCTACAGCCTAAAAATATTTGCCTTCTAGTCTTTAGAAGAAGAGTTTGCTTATTCTTTCTCTGAGTAAAGATGTAATGTAACACCCTGATCCATGGATCTATCAAGAGTGGAAGATGTCAGAGACATCACCCACATGACTCGAACTCAAGTACTGAATTTATATTGGCTAAATTTATAGATGTTGCTAAATTAGGTGAAATGAAGAAGGCGCGGTAAGAAAAGGGGGGTGTCAGAAAAGGGCTTTCAAGTGAGCGTGATAAATGATTATGTTGGAGTGGACACTTAGAATCGAAAGTGAAATGTCATGGGAACAAAGCGAAGAAATCCCGAGGGTATGAACGGCACTGGGGCTCGAGTGACTGTCACGTAGTCATGGTGTTAAGCACTAACACCACCTCCCCGAGAGAAGAGAGCACATGTTGGCTTGTAGCAGCAGCAACATTCTTATCTGGTTGACAGAAAGACTTCACTCAAGATCAAGGGCATCGTAATACTCCATCATGCACATATGCCCCATTTTCTTTACCTCTCCATCTTTTGATGGCCACCCAGATTTCAGACCTTGGCTGTTGCGAACTGTGCTGTGTAAACATGGCTGTGTACGCATCATCTCTATAGCATGATGCCTTTCACTCTGGGAATATGGGTGAATGCGTATCCTTTGCAGGAAAAGGGATGAATCTTGAGGCCTTCATCATAAATGAAATAAGTCAGACACAGATAGTTAAATATCACATGGTTTCTCTTATATAAAGAAAAATAAGAAAATTAAAATATAAATCAAAATATAAGTAAAGAGGAAACTAAAGGAAGACTTTTTAGGGAAGGAGAAGGGAAGTTGGGAAAGGAGTGGGGGGAGGGAAGGGAATAAAATGACCAAGATACGTCATATATGCGCACCAGTTCTGTTGGAAGAGAGCCCATCACTAGACCCTTGGAACTGATAATGGTGTATTGACTTTGATCCTGCTTCTCCACTTCCCAAGACAGATGTAAATATCATGGACAGTAAACATCTACCCATCACAAGACTGAAAACAGAGCCAGGGCAGTGCTTTTCGATTCCTTCTGACCTGTTGTTTGGTCTCTAGGAGGGTGGCTGGAGTTTGGAGTCTGTGATGCTCTACAGAGATGTAGGACCGAGGGCTCTACACAGATGACCGAAGTGGGGAGAAGTAGGTAGATGACAAGCAGCCAGATGAGCTGGTGTGTTTGCGGTGGGAAAAAAGAAGAAGTTTCCATGCTAGGAAGGAAAGACTGGAGGTGAAGTAGGCTTGGTTTCTCATGATAGGCCTTGTCCCAACCCTGTATTCTAAGTTAAGTTTCCTTGTCTGCAAAACAGTGATAGTATCTCTTAAAATGATTCTCTTAAAAGGATTAAATAAGATAACTTGGAAGAGCCTCTTAAACTCTAGAGCATCACACAGATGTGAGACACTGTGATCGCTGGAAAGCCAGACTGTCAAATAAAGGATGACCTGTATATACAGTTGTGGGGTTTGTGCACTGCACAAAGGGCCCCAGCCAAGAAGACAAGCGGCGACTTTCTCGGCATCTGTCATCTAAATGTCTACTCAGTGCCCCTGTGGTTCTGCGATTCTGCCTTTTGCCTACAGATAAGGCACAGCAGGGCCGTCTAAGTACTTCCGTGCACTTCATCCACCAGAACACAAGATTATTGTCCTTCCTTAAAATTGTTTCTTCAGCAAAAGTGTTTGATAGATTTGTATCTATCAGACATCCGAACACACCTGGTGGTTGATGGGATGGGGATGGTGAATAGGAAGAAAAGCAGGTCAGGTGTTTACGCTGTGTGCTGACTTTGTAACTGTCTACATCCTGTCCACACATCGCACGAGCACAGATGTTCGTCTGAGTCAGCAGGAGCTGAGGTTGGCAGAGACTGGAACAGTGTGCAGGCATCCAAGGTCCTGGAGCTGCCTGCTCAGGGCCGGGACTTGGCGGGGAGCGGAGGGTGAGCAAATGTCATTTCCACGATTGCAGCATGTTATGGTCCTTTTGCTCCCACTCCTAAGAACGTTTGTTGTGGAGATTGCAGCTGCGCCTTTCTGAGCTGAAATAACACTGTCCCTCATGAATCCTGTAGGCAGAAGGCTATGCTTGGCAACATGTTTTTGGAAAGCACTGAAGTAGTTATACATAACTTTACACCACAGGGAACATTCCGGCTTGTTCCATGAGAGCCATGGCTCTCAACCTAAGTACCACTTAAAATGCCACCAGTGCCTGATTGGATCTCAAGGGATGGAACCCAAACCCCAGGACTCATGCATACAAGGCACTTTGGTGCTGAGCTGCTCCATGGTCTCCAAGATCTTTGAGATGGATACAGTAGTTTACATTATAAAAGACATTCTATATTACATTTTTTTTTTTGTATATGTGGGATACTAGAGCTTGAGCCTCGTGCCCTTGTACTGAGCCTTGTACTGTCCAACCCTTTTTATTGAATTTTTTATTTTGAGATAAGGTTTCCCTAAATCACTAAGTGTCCAGGCTGGGCTTGAACTTGAGATTCTCCTGCCTCAGCCTCCCAGAGATTACAAGTGCTCAGAGATGTCAGAACCACTGTTTCCAGTTTATATTACATACTGTTTTACTAACCCATGTAGTAACTCCAGAAGCAAATATGTTTCCCATTAAACAGAAGAGAAAGTATATTTGGAAATAAGTGAAATCATACCTGAGATGTCAATGGTTATGTTTGGTTTGGCCCAGTTTTCTTGGTGTGGGGGCTCATGTCTCTGAGTAAGAACTGCAACACAGACTTACGTCTGGCTATTCTAAAAGATCAACAAGCCGACTCCACCACCAGCTCACAGAAGATACTCAGTTATATGAACTCAGGTAATCTCTTTCTACTGCATTTTCTAATATGACATGGTTAAAAATGATTTGATGTCAATTAAAATGTTTTAATCTAAATTATTTTCTGAGGCTTCATGAATACAACATAAAACAAGAAGATTATGACCTGCTTTTAATTTTTCTTCATTTTCTTAGGTTTAGAATTTTAGGGCCCATTATCATTCTCTCGTAAGCCAAATAAAATCCCACATACCAAGTGCCTGCTCTGCGGACGGTCACAGTAAAGCCAGGGAGGCCGAATGTGCCTATTCAGAGTAGAACATAAACCTGGGTCCTCTACATACTCATACACAAGTCTTGGTGGCATTGACTAGTATAAGGCCAGTGTCTTCCAAAGCCTCTCCCTCAGCCGACCTGGGAAGTCCAAGATATGAACACTGTGTCCAACCAAGTCCAGTCTTGGTTGGAAAGAGAAGGGGTCCCGAAGCCAAGGTCCTGTGCTCTGGGTCTGACAGGTGCCTCCACTCTGAAGCATTGCCTGTCCTGCGCAGTCACTGCCAGAGCCACTCTGTGCTTTCACCAAGTGCTGAGAAAACTTCTCACTGTCCTCTGTCTGTGAAGGAAAGAAAGGTGTTTCTTATTTATTTGTTTTTTTAATGCTTACTAAGCATCAGTTGCCTAATGGACAGCTGCACCTACGAAGACTGAGGGTACAGTCCATAGTCTGCTGGTTCCAAGGCAGGAACATGACAAAGGAAAAGCAGTTCCTGGCGATGGCAGCTGGGAAAACAGAGAGAGTCAATGATGGAGCAAAGTAGGAAGGGAGAAGTACCTTTCCTGGTCATTCCTCTTGTGATTCCCCCTCTTCCAACTAGGCCATCTCTTACACCAAGTTCTCTTTGAGCCCCAGTTATCCAGTCATCTCTGAAAAGCCCCACCAGTGAGTACATGAAGCTCTTGGGGAATCTCTAGTTATAAACCATAGAATTATTTTCATGGCTGACAAGAAACACATGCTCAACTCATTATACAACATGCATTCTGTCCATCTGTAGAGTTGACAAAGTTTTAATAGTTCCAGTGTTGCTGACATGTCCAAGTCTCAAGTCTCCTCTGAGACTCAAGGCACTCTTAGCTTGTAAGCCCTTGGAAAAGTCAAAAAGGAAGTTAACCACTACCACAGTGCAATGGCACAAGGTAAACTTCCACATTCCGCAAGAGAGGAATGAGGATTTGTAAATGGCACCATAGGAAGAGCAAACACCAACAGAGTAAGCATTACATTCTATAATGCCATGCATTGCACCCAGGGCAACTTGTGGCGAGATATAAACTCCAAGGACATTGCCCTTAGTGTAACACTCATAGAAGACTTGGTTTTGTTCGATCCTTGCAGCTTCCTCCCATGTGCCACGTTTCTGGATTTTCAAACTTCCTGAGGTCTCCACTGCAATTATGGCTTCACTCTGACAGCTCAAATACTGCCTTCCCAGAGACAAACTGACTGGCTTCCGAAGCGATCTTCTGAAATCTGACTGGAAGCCTCTCTGACCCCACAACTCTTGTATCATGCCTGCGTGTAAATCCAGCACCACATGGATGGTGCCAATGTCTCTCCCACTGTAGTAGTTGTCAGGTCCTTTTGCATCCTGGCTATAGGCATGCTGGGATGGCTGAGCACTTTGAACAAAATTCCAGGAAGCAAATTTCTTTGATTGCCTTTCTAGAGCAGGGCACCTTGAAGTTCTCTTTTGGAAACAACCTTGATTCTGCCAAGAATCCTGTGGTTACAATTCCTCCCATTCCCTTGAATCATCCTTCCTATTGTCTTGATGTAAATTACTCAGCTTCTTTGTAATATTAACCTTTTCAGCCACCAAGTTCTCTAGGCCAACTTTACAAGCCCCAGTTTTGCAGGAACTTCCTTTCTGGTAAAACTCAGAACTTTTCAGATGCTGCTGTTTGCTCTTGATTCTCAGGAGAGAGCTGGCTAAAAGCTCCCAGCAGTACCCATGCCACAGTTTGAATGCTGGGCTGCTCTAAAATGTTCAGTGCCAGATCAATTAGTCTGCTACCCTGAATCTCAATTCCTAACAAGTCAGAGGGCCTGAAAAAATTGAAGACAAGTTTTCTTCCAGGGGATAAGACACATAGTCTCAAGTTTAAGTGCCACTAGAGTCCTTATTCCCAACCGAAGTCTCCTGAACCAGGTCTATATTCTCCCTTTATTGACATTTTAGTTTCCTGAGCTTGGACTAAAATCTCCCATCAAGCTTGGCTCACAGCATTCTAGGGTTGCTTCTTCAATTGACAACTCTAAACCTTTCCAAATTTTTCCCTCAAACCACTTCCAAAGGGTTCTTATCCACATTGTCAGGTAGCATGACAGCAATGACCTTGCTTCTCTGGTACCGAATTCTGTCTTAAGTAACTTTCTCATTGCTCAGACATAATACTGACACCCGCACCTTAAAGTGGTTCATGTATCAGCCTGTAGTATGCTAGCACCAAGCAGGACAGCACAACAGGGGGAAATAGGCTCATGGCATACGGGGCTGAGAAGGAGCCAGGGCGGGAGATGTGTTCTTCCTGGTCATATACGTTGTGACACACCTCTTCATCCAGGCCCCAATTCCTAGCAGCAAGTCAGGTGTAACACTGTCATAATCCGCTCGTAAGACTCTTTGGGGAGGGAATGTTGTTCCCTGGCGCTATGCCTGTCCACCAAGTGCAGAGTTCCTTGCCCAGTACTAAGACTCTTCGGGGAGGGAATGTTGCTCCCTGGCGCTATGCCTGTCCAGCAAGTGCAGAGTTCCTTGCTCAGTACTAAGAAAAAACACAAAAAAACACTCAGAGGGACGTCTAGATATAAACTATCATATCATACAATTTACATTTCTAGAGGGGGAGAGAATAAACAGGCATAAAAGGCTGTTGAAATCTGGAGAAGCAGAGCTTACACGAGGGCCTTGGTCTCATTTTGTGCTGTGTCATCAGGAGAAAGCAGAGGCGAGCAAACTTTCATGAGGATAATTACAGATATCAAAGGAACATTGCAAGCTATTTTATATTCAAGTTTTACTTAGCCTCGTTCTAACAGGAGACTAAATTTCAAAGATTGGTTTAATCACTTTTAATGAAGCAGATGACCTTTTAAGGATTATTGATTGTTTTTAGTATATTTACTCAGAAAAAATAAAATTCATTAAATATTGCCAGACTCCATCTTGACTGACCCATATGTAGTCTAGAGCAATTTTCTTATTTAGCACTATTTTGGTTACTATATTTGTGATAGAGTTGTTTTTTTTTTTTTTAATAGTAGGGCCATTACCACAGGTAAATTTTGCATTTTAATTATACTTTAGGTATTCTCATGTAAACTAATTAAAGGCACTATAATGAACCACTCTTGGTAAGTTGCTATATTAAACTACCAGTAAAATGTGAGTAAGTAAAAAGCCTTGAATGCTTGCAAAAAATAGATTAGCATGCCCAAAGAACAACTCACATTATGCACGGGAAAGACAAGAAAGCTGAGTCTTTATTCAAGGTATGCTCAGGGGTGTACCTTGAGAATGGCTACTAATTGCTGTCTGATCTTAACTGGTCTATTTTTGTAGGACAGAATCCTGGGAGAGTTTAAAAGATCGTGGAAAGATTCTTGCATAGCTTTGTGGGAAAAATAATTGGAATGTAGTTTGCATAATTATTTGCATGTTGCTTATTTTCTGATGTTGTTGAATTCATTTGTGGTGCTGAGAAATGCCAGAGACAGCAACTAATTAGTGAGTGCTTGTGATCCCCTTAGAGTATATAGATGTGTCAATGTTAAAATATGCAGACTAGTGATTTTTTAAGGCTATAAGTAAATTTAATATTTAGAAAAGTTGATGGCCCAAATCTTGACAGAGTCTGATTTCATTCAGACAATCATATATGAAAGGAAGCAGTTAAAAAACGAGCAAAAGAATTAACACAAAATGAAATTAAAAAAAAAAAAGAAACAACAAAATCGAAGTTCAATTATAAATCTTGTGACTCAAAGAAGTTGATCTAAAAGTTTTGGAAGGAAACTGTCTACACCTGATCTTTTTCATCCTAAGAACTTTGGGAAGGAAGCCAGGGACTCTAGAAGGTTTTTTTTAGGGAAACTTTGGGTGGGAGGGGCGGTGGCACAGACTGTAGGACCCAAATTGAAGGTCCTGAGTGTGTTTATTGGGAAGCATGTGTCTGTGATACGTGACCTGCAATTTAAAAACAGTGTTTGTGGGAAAGAGGATCTGAAATAGCTCTTTTCAGTGGAGTTGTAAGGCTAATTTTCATCACTTTCTATTGAATATATTTGGCCTCCTAAAAATATGTCATATGGTGGATCCAGGCACGTACCTTTTGGAATTGCAGCTCACATTCTATTGGTCTTAGGACCAATTACATATCTCATCACATTTGACAAGACCAAAATGTTCCAAATGGCATCTATCCAGGAAGAGTTTTGCTTTATGTAACAAGTTTATGCAGCGAGAACTTATGGGGTTTTTATAGATTCCATTAAAATAGAAAAGTGAGACAGTTTTGATTGTAAAATACAGTTAGCTCATTTTGCATGCCTAAATATAGAGTGATGATTCTTTAAATATGTCTTTAGTTGGGCATGATGGCTCGCTTCTGTAATCCCAGCACTCGGGAGGCAGAGGCAGGAGGATTGCCAAGAGTTAAAAGCCATCCTGAGCTATATAGTGAGACCCTGGTGGTTTTTTTGTTAGTCTTTAAATATTTCAACTGTAAAGTAAGATTTTCAAAAAATTATCTAGTTTTTCTGAGTTATGAGTATTCTAGAAATGGAAATATTTAGATATATATTAGATCTCTTGGGTAAATATTTTCCCACTCATAGTTTTTTTTTT
>PVIR01010365.1:0-50106 GCA_004026965.1 Petromus typicus | reverse complement strand
ATTACTCCATGTAAGTGTAAACAGATGTATTAGATGAAAAAAGTAAAGTGTAGCCTGGCATGTTGGTGCATTCCTGTAAGCCAGAACTTGGGAGGCTAAGGCAGGAGGATTGCTGCAAAATCAAGGCCAGCCTGGGCTGCTACAGTGAGGCTGAGATACAGGATGGCAAGTTTGAGCCTAGCCTGGGAAACCTGCTGATCTTAGCAAGACTTTTCTCAAAATAAAAATTAAAAACTAAGAGGTGGTGTGCTTCACTGCAAAGAGCCCCAGTGTGAATAAAGTTTAATAAAAATTAGTCAGTCAGCTAACACACAGGAAGCCAACATGACTTTCCTAGCAGTCAGCAGCCATGGAAGCCCCAGTCCTAACGGACATGAACTACCTCACCAACCAGCAAGTACAGAAAATAGATGATACTGAAGAGTACGGCCCACTGGAGGTGGCGATGGGGAAATGGCTCATCTGAGATTTTACAGTTAATATACAGAATAAATAGAATCAACTTTTAAAAGCATGTAGAGCATTCTGATAAAGTTACATGTTACTTTTTGGTTTTTGAGTAAGAGTCTCATGATGTAGCCAGGCTCGCCTTGACCCTGCGGACATCCTCCTGCTTCCTACCTCAGCCTCCCGCAGTTTTTGGTTGTTTGGAGGTTTTTTAAGGGAAACGAACTCTAACCCTTTCACTTAGCCAGGCAGGCATGGTGCCACTGAACAACTCAGCCTCCTGGCAGATTTAAAAATTTTAGAAAGGAAGGCCAGGGATGGCACCACTGAAAGCCAAATCCCCGGTATCGGGCAAGGAGGTAGATTTTTTAAAAAGACAGTAAAGACGTATATTAGCTTGCCGGGAATGGAGGTGAGGGTGGTGCATACCTGTAATGTCAGCACTCAGGAAGCTGAAGTAGGAGGATGGCCTTGAGTTCAAGGCCTGCCTCGCTACATAGTGAGCTCAAGACCAGAAAGACTTCATCGCAAAAAAAAAAAAGTATTTGTTAAAATAAACTGTTACAAGATAGGTCGGTCTTCAGGATAGTGATAACTAGTACCTATACAACTTACTTCAATTCTAAAAGTGTTCTCACAGGGCCGGGCATTTAGCTCAGTGGTTCCCCCACCTGCCTTGCAAGCTCAAGGTCCCAGGTATGATCCCTGGTAACCGCACACAACAATGCCGGCTGTGGTGGCTCACGCCTGCAGTCCCAGCGCTCGGGAGGCAGAGGCAGAAAGATTGCTGTGAGTTCAAGGCTGAGCTCAGGGCCAGCCACAAAAGGGAGACCATGTCTCAAAAAAAAAAAAAAGTGTTCTCACACACATTAGTTTACATAATCCTCTCCAGACCGACAGATTGCCCTATCTCTACCGTGGATAAAAAACATGAAAGGGCTGGAAAGGCTGGTGTCTGCCGCAGTGGTAGAGCACTTGCCTAGCAAGTAAAAGGCCCTGGCTTCAATTCTCAGACCGACAACAAAAAACCATTGATACTCCCGGTGGGGATGCAGGTCAGTGGCAGAGTACTTGGCCAGCATGAAATGGACCCTCAGGTGTATGAAGAGGGAGGCAAAATTTCCTGTCTTCGGATCCGTGCAATGGGAAATTCTAGCGAGACACACAGTCGCTCAGACTGAGTCACATCCAACCAGGCTACATTATGTTCACAGACCAGAACCCTCCTCACTGAATACCGAGTGAGAGAACCATGCGTCAGCGAAATGGGTCAGTCCTGGATTCATATCAGAAGATCAAGATGGTTCCATCATCAGCAGGTTGTTTGAGCTAGCGCTGGGACCGAAATTGTCTGGTTTACCTAAGCGGCTCAATGAGCTTTATTTTCTGCAGTCTGACAGTAGCACTAGAAGGGCGCCAGTGTGAAACTCTCCAGGATCAAAAGGGCTGCTCCACACCACCTGATGGCGTCGGTCTGGGAACGGCTGCTTAGAGTTTGTGATTCCATTCACTCTCCGCACTGCCAGCTCGTGAGACCACCCACGGTGTCCCATCCCCGCAGCCACCCAAATTCAGGTGGGACTAGGAGCTAGAGAGCGAGGGGCGGGGCTGAGTCACTGCGCGTGCGCCTCAGTGTACGCAAGCGCAGACTCGTGTCTTCCTGATCTCTCCGCGCTCACACCCCACCTCTGGTGTGGGCGCCCCGCCCTTGAGAAAAAAGGAGGGATACGATTGGGGGCACTGATTGCCTATCAGACGAGGCTCGCTTCTCTTTAATACTATTGGTCCCCCAGGGAAAGGTCGGCCCGCTGCCGGCTGCCTGCCCCTTGGAGACCCCGCGCCACCGCGGAAGCCGCCATTGGCGGAGGGGTGCACGCGTCGGCTCACTTCCGGCGTAGGCCGCTACGGTCCGCTCTGTCGTCTCCATCAACCCCCCACCCCCCGCCCTTCCACCATGGCTGCTTCTGAGTGGTGTGAGGAGAAGCTGGTCGTCCGTGTCCTATAGCGCTACTGCTACATCCCACCCACTAGCTCCGGATCCATAGGAGCCTCATTCCCCAAGTCTTGGGGCACCAGCCAGGAAGGTTTCCTATCCTCTCCTTCAGGGCCAGGACTCCTCTTCCCCCACTTTTAGAGACAGAAACTTAGCATTTTCCCTCCTCGAGGGTACGAAGGCAGAAAGGGCAGCCCTTGTACTTGAGGGACAGACGCCACTCCTCCCCGCTCTCAGGGCGCAGACGGCTACCCAGTGCGCTTCCGCGCTAACGGCTTTCCCAGCGCTCCTCCACCACGGTGCCTGGGACCGGGCTGGGCCGCACCCTCCCTGCGCGCACTTCTTGCTCCTCGTCTCTGGCAACCCAGTGCCTGAGTTTCCCACTTCGAGAACTTCCCATCCATCCACTCCCCGACCCTTTCCCGTCTCCAGACTGCAGCCATGGAGTTACCGAAAGGAAAGGGGGGAGCAGCAGCAGCTGCTTCGGGAGCAGCGGGAGGTGCAGGAGGAGGAGCGGGAGCAGGAGCCCCAGGAGGGGGGAGGCTGCTACTTTCCACCAGTTTGGATGCCAAGGATGAGTTAGAGGAGGTAGGTGTGAGGGGCGGGAAAGGGAGTTAAGAATTGGGCTGAGGAGGGGGTACGTGTGGGGACGGGGGGGGAGGGGCGGGACCCTCCACCTTTTTGAAGGCAGCACAGACCCTGGTCTAGCTTCCTGCTCCTAGAGGAAGAAGTATGGGCCAACTTCCTGGACACGTTGTCATAGTAACAGCAGCCACTAGTATGAAAATGGGGTGGTGATGGGAGGGATATAGTATACTTACCGAACTCATTTTTATTTTACACGCATACACCTCGCACCCTGTCTCAGACTTAGGTTGTATATTAAGTTGAGAGATAATGTATTTGTGTAAGTGAGGGGCTGATAACAAGCCTGCTGCAGATCTTGGACTCCTATAGTTGGTTTCCTTGACTGTGTAGGCAGTTGCTAGTGATGTTAGCTAGGCGTTTAGAATGAGTAAAGACTTAAAAAGTGAGTAATGTTCAGTTTGTTAGCATCAGCCTTAGGAGCGGGGTGAGCCTGGGACGAAGAGGACTCCCCCTCTTCAGCACCAAATAGCCCAGTTACAAAGGAGAGAACACGTAAGTGCTGAGAAGAGGATGGAGGGAGGTAATGCCGTAGACCTGAATGGGTACTTTAAAGGACTTCATAATTGTCCATTCCCCCAGTTCTTGGAGGTTCCTGACATCCCAGAGTTGATCATGTACCTCTTTACACGACTACACCAAGGATAGTCCCTTAGGAATATATGACATAGAAGGCAGAGTTATCTGAAGCATGTTTGCTGACTGTAAAGCCTAAAACATTCAATTCGGTGGTTATCCAGGGACAGGATGAGTACATTATAGGCTCCAGTTCTTCACTGGTCATTACCCAGCTTCCAACTTTGTTACATTCCTTTACCAGATGTTAGAGAGTAGACAGACCAATGGGTGAAATTCATAGTTTATTTGAAAAAACAAACTGTAGACTTAGCAAGGGGCTTAAGATTTAGCTTAGTGCCTTAGTGCTTCTGGCGCCTGCCTCACAAGCGCAGTGTCCTGAGTTCAATCGCCGGTACCAAAAAAAAAAAAAAAAGGTCAGATAAAAGATGGTGGAATGTACATGCAAAAATGAACTTTGTGAATCAAGAGGTAGCCATATAACTCTCTGGGTTATCCATTAGTAAACCAAGTACTTTCATTTTGGCTTCTTTTCATGCTTTGCTTCATAATTCTATGAATATTTAGATAGTTTGTTTTGTGTTTCTATGAACTAAAGTAGATATAATTAAGACTATAAACAGTATTTCTAAAATTAATGTATTCCTCTCCCCCCCCAAAAATGACTTAAAATGACAGCCATCTATAATTCCAGAACTCAGGAGGCTGAGGCAAGAGAATCACTGTGAGTTCAAGTCCAGCCTGGGCTACATAGTGAGTTCAGGGCCAGCCTGATCTACAAAGTGAGACCTTGTCTCGCAAAACTTAAAAAAAAAAAAAAAGAGAGAGAATGAACTTTTACCTATATCCAGGACATAGAGACAGAAAGACTATTCTCTTTTGCTTTCTGATTTTCTTCATGATGTTGATGTTTTGCAGTGTCTCCAATCCTACCACCCCCACTCCTTCCTTGTTTTTTGCATTGAATTTTCTAGGAAGCCTTATCACACTGTTTTCTTTCCTGTGTGTAGGTTTTTTTGTTTTTGTTTGTTTGGTTATCCTTAGACCAGGGTGTCTTTAAGGGCAAGACTTACTGGCTTCTTCCTCTGGGTCTTCCCACAGATTTCTGCACACAGAAGTTATCAAAACCTGGTGTTGACCGACAGACCTTTGCTTGTTCTGGCTTGGTAATTTTCCATCACAGGCCTACCTGTTGCCCAGGAACACAGAGGTAGCTTTCTGACCATGTATGCTCACTGTGTGTTGAGTCTGATAGAAAAATAGGAGGGCCGGGGAGTTAGCTCAGTGGATCCGGCGCCTGTCTTGCAAGCGCAAGGGCTCGGGTTCAATTCCCTGGCAACCACATACAATACTGAGTGTGGAGACTCACACCCAGCAGCAACCAGTACCACATACCACAGTGCCGGGCGTGGTGGCTCACGCCTGTCATCCCAGCACTCGGGAGGCAGAGGCAGGAGGATTGCTGTGATGTGAGTTGGAGGCTGAGTTCAGGGCCAGCCTGAACTGCAAAGCGATACCCTGTCTCAAAAAAAAAAAAAAAAGAAAAGAAAAATAGAATAAGGGAGACCCAAGTTTTACCTTGCAGAGTTTAACATCTAAAGACTTGAATTAATTCTTTCACAGGACAGTTAAAAAGAAACCAGCTGATAAAGATGGTGAAAAGGCCAGGGGATGTCATACAGTTGGCTGTGATTAGGAAAGGCCCTTTAGAGTCCTGGAGTATGAAGGACTGGATAGGAATGTTGCACTTGGGCTGTGACTCTCCACTGTGGGTTGTTCTATCCTTTCTCCTCTTTGGCTGTATACTTTCCTGTGAAGGAAAAGTCTTCTTGCCCATCCCCATCCCAGTTTGGGTAGGGGATGAAGTAAAAATAGTGCCAGAGATTGGAGGAGTTTAGAACATGTAGTTCTTAATTTCATATGCCATTATAGCTCCTGGTTATTCTTTTCGCCATGGGGGGACCAATACTTTGAAAGCCAGAGCTGTGGCCCACAGAAGTCAGAACTTTTTTTTTTCCTGATGCTAGGCAGGAATTCTACCTGGCCCCAGAACTTTTTCCTGATTCTGTGGATAATCAAGGTTATGTTTGAGTGGAGGTAGTCCCTGCCTGGTTTTCCTCAAGGAATAATTAATATCCTTTCTGAATACTTTCCAGGGAATGAGGTTTAAATACATTCTAATCTTTCCCCCCTTAAATCATCATTTCACATTGACTCTTGGTTGTGGAATATAGATACGCCCTCAGTGTCTGAGAGGATTGATTCTAGGTACACCAGATGATGCCACAATCCACATTGCTCAAGGTCTGTAAGTCAGCTAGCTATATGCGTGGTTAAGAAGGGCTGCCTCTATTTGGAATCGGGCTTGTTCAACAACTCCTTACTGATTTGTGTGCTTGGAAATTTTGCAGATTGAGCTGTATCTTTCTTTCTCTTTTTTTTTTTGAGAAGGATCTCATTTTGTAGTTTAGATTGGCCTTGAGCTCACTGTGTAGCCCAGGCCAGCCTTGAACTCACAGCAATCCTGCCTTTGCCTCCCAGGTACTGGGATTACAGGTGTGAGCCACCGTACCTGGCACTGTGGTGTGTAGTACTCATTGCTGGTGGGCCTGAATCACCATGCCCAGCATTGTGGTATGTGGTTACCAGGATAAACTCGGGACCTTGCACTTGCAAGGCAGGTGCTGTAACCACTGAGCTAAATCCCCATCCCCCGTATCTTCCTATTCTGAAGACATTGGAATTAGTAATATATAGAATGTGGTATTTTTGAGGGTGGTTTTGTTACATTTTATTTTAATTAGGCTATGGAAAGGAATTGGAGAAGTTAGGGGTTTCTCTAACTTGAGTCTCCCACTTCAACTAATTTTGTTGTGGTAGTCATGGTCAGGTACTCTTAGTACTAGAAAAATGAGTTCAGGAGCTCCTAGAGATGGTAAATATTTACTTGGCTGTCTGAAGTGCTATTACAGAGAGCTTGTTGTGAACAGAGCTATTTTGCCAGCAGTTGTTGGCAGCTGTGTGTATGATTTCATCTTCACAAAGAGCCTCTGAAGACAAGAAGAAGGGTACTGTTACTTTATTATAGGAATCAGGCTTCCTCTGGCCCTCCTTCAGGGGACATGGTCCCTTTTCACCCTGAATGATCTAATCAGTTTTCCCATCCCTTTTGTACAAATTATTTCTGTAGTTCAGGAAGAGTGGTATTGTCTGTACTGCCTAGAAAGGGATGCCTATCACATTTCTCATTGCCTTTATCTAATCCAAATTTTGGACCCTCCCTCTTTCTACATCCTTAGCGGGCCTCCCTGGTGTGAGAAGCCACTTTGCTCCCTGACTGGGCATTGACCCATAGAATTAGTTTAGACCTCTGAGCAGAGCTTAGAAGATCCAGGAGAGGCATACAGAAACTTTATCCAACCCAGAGACACTGAGTGTTAAATTACAGCCAGAGATGCAGCCATTACACGGGGCTGCTTTCCAAGATCTTGGTACAGGGACAATCAGTCGGGCCTCTTCCCTTTCCATTTCCCTTTCCTCTTCTCTCATAGAAGGCAAAAGTTTACCACGGTTAAGTGGAAGAGGGCCTTTCAGCCGGTCAGGCAGTTGTCCATGTCGTAAGGTCGGGTGTTTTTTGTTTGTTTTGCAGATGGTCTTGCTTTGTAGTCAGGCTGGCCCTGAGCTCACTGTGTAGCCCAGGCCAGTCTCAAACTCACAGCAGTTTTCTTGTTTCTGCCTCCTGAGTGCTGGGATTACAGGCATGAACCCCGACTCCCTGCATAGTGGTATATGGTACTGGAAATTGAATTCAGGAACTTTCGGTTGCGAGGCAGATGTCAGAACCACTGAGCTAAATCCCTAGTGCAAGGTAGGATGTTAGATTTCAGGATTCTTTATATTCCAGTAGAGGTGGTAGGGGGTTGGAGAATCTGTTCCTCATAGGTTTAGATTTGTGGAGTTGATGAGATTTCTTACAAACTGAATATATCCTCACGTCTCTATATTGGGTTTGAACCAAGGGCCTCAACCTGATAGACATGCTCTACCATTGAGCAACATCTGGGTCCCTGAACAGGATCCCATTCAGCTAAAGCTATGTGCCAGGCATTTTCATATGTGATCTTATTGAGTTATCGAGTAGTCTTGAAATATGTATTATCTCTCTTTTTCAGATTAAAACAAACAAGCTTTAGAGAGACTAAGTAATTGGCCCAAGATGAGCCTCAGACCGAGTAGCAAGGGTTTCACCTGTGTTGTGCATACTGTCAGTTTGTGTTAGCTAGCTCCTGTGTACTTTTCTTGCTTCCACTCTCTTGATTCAGCAGAAATCTTTGGCTTTGTTAAGAAGCAGGGCCTAAAATTTTAGGATACTGTGCTTCTGGTTATATACCTTGTGCCTGCCTTCTGAAACTGCTTGTTAACTGAGACTGGATCCAGGGGTCCCTACAGATAGAGTCCAGATCAAGCAGTTGTAATAATTGACCTGCTAATTCCTGATAACGTTCTTGGGTAGAAGGGTGTGATACTTAAAAAGAGTAAACATTGGCTTGGCATGGTGGCGCATACCTATAACCCCAGCACTCAGAAGGCTGAGCCAGGAAGATAGGGATGAGTTCAAGGTCACCCCAGATTATATATCTCACCCTTCTAAAAACCAGCTTATTGGGGCCAGGGATTTAGCTCAATGGTTCCGGCACCTGCTTTACAAGTGCAAGGTCCCAAGTTCGATCCTCAGTAACCAAATACAACAATACTAGTCATAGTGACTCATGCCCACTAGCAACAGTACCACATACCACAGTGCCAGGCGTGGTGGCTCACCTCTGTAATCCCAGCACTGGGAAGGCAAAGGCAGGAGAATTGCTGTGAGTTCAAGGCTCACCTGGGATACATAGTGAGTTCAAGGCTACCTTGAACTACAAAGCGAGACCCTGGCTAAAAAAAAAAAAGATGGGCCTGGGATCTAGCTCAGTGGTTCTGGCGCCTGTCTTGCAAGTGCAAGGGCCCAGGTTCAATCCCCCAGTAACCACATACAATACTGGGCGTGGAGACTCATGCGGAGCAGCAATCAGTACCACATACCACAATGCTGGGTGTGGTGGCTCACGCCTGTAATCCCAGCACTTGGGAGGCAGAGGTGGGAGGATTGCTGTGATGTGAGTTTGAGGCTGAGCTGAGGGCCATCCTGAACTACAAAGTGAGACCCTGTCTCAAAAAAAAGAAAAAGAAAAAACGATTATTATAGAAGCTGGAATAGGCAGGATGGATCTCAGCTTGCTTTCAGAAGCTGAGCTGTGAGAATCACAGCTCAGCTTTCATGTGATGTCACAGCTCCTTTTCACAGGAACATAGGTGCTATTTATCAAGGTTGAGCCTGCCGATCTGCCCTAATTTGGGAGGTAGACTTGATGCTGGCAGTACAGTTGTAATACCTTCAAATCCTGGTAGCGTTGGGGTTTAGGTTGAAGTTTTGTCTCTATCAGAGCTTCTTGCCTTAGGACAAAATTCTGTCCTATGCCACTTTATGCTCCTACACAGGGTAGATATGCACCCCCTCTGGATGATGATGGTAAGAGAAGAAACTGATTGTCTTTCGGGCTTAGATCTCTTTTTCCTATTGTCCTTACTGTTATTACTTATACACTATTGAACCCCTTCCTGACACTTGTCTTTGGTCCCCTGAGGCCCAGCAGAAGTGAGCCAGCCTGCCGTTGTCTAGGTTTTGCCTATATCACTGTCCCTGGGAACACTTTTAAGTTAGTCTTCGTGATAAAGCTTTAAGGACTCAAGAAGTAGATTAGGTGTTGATAATGGAAAAGCTCTGGCTTAACGTGATTGATACACTTTTTGTCAATAGCTTATCAGTATTTAATGTCAAATACTTCAGAACAAGGTCCAGTGACTAATGTCTTGTTGTTTTGTTTTATTTTTGAGACAGGATCTCTTGGTGTTTGTTATTATTTTTGGTTCCAGGAATAGGACTCGAGGCCTTATATGGGCATGGTGGCTCATGCCTGTAATCCTAACTCAGGAGGCTGAGAGTTAGGAGAATTGCCAAGAGCTTTAGGCCAACCTGGGCTACACAGTGAATTCAGGGCCACTGTGAACTATAAAGGCAAGACCCTATCTCATAAAAAACAAGACAAATCAGAGCCTTGCACTAGCCAGGTAGGCGTGATGTTGCTGAGCTACATCCCTAGCCCGGGTTTGATTTGGTTTTTGAGGCAGGTGTCCCTACCCTGTACCCCAGGTTGGCCTTCAACCTGTAGTGACCCTCCTGCCTCAGCCTCTCAGTGCTGAGATTCAGACACTCACCATCAAGTCTGGCATGTTAGAAGGCAAAACACATTATCTTAGGGTAGCCTTGGCAACCAGAATGGCACTCAGGTAAGTGTCAGTGTGGCTATTTCCACCTTTGTTTAACTAGAGAGTGGCATATTTTACTTATATATTCACTGCCAGTCCTTTCCTCACCCTCATTGTTTTGTTTTGGGTTTTTTTGTTGTTGTTGTTAGTTTTTTTTGTGTGTGTGTGTGGAACCAGAAATCAGATTTGAGCCCTTGTGCTTCCAGTGTAGGTGTGGTACCACTTGAGCTAAATTCCTAGCCCTGTCCTCATTATTTTGTAAGATTTTTTTTTTTTTTTTTCCAGATAGGGTCTCACTTTGTAGTTCAGGCTGGTCCTGAATTCAGCCTCAAACTCAGCAATTCTCCTTTCTCTACCCAGCATTGTGGTATATGGTACTGATTGCTGGTGGGCGTGAGTTACCATGCCCGGCGTTGTTGTATGTGGTTATCGGAATCAAACTCTGGCCCTTGCACTTGCAAGGCAGGCACTGGAACCACTGGGCTGAATCTCTGTCCCTGTAAGTTTGTTTCTAACATGAGGAGGAACATACAAAAACATTTTAAAAAGTAAAGCCATAGTGCAGTAAAATTAAGAAGTAAAAAGAAAAAGCAACAGTCATAAAGGAAGAGAAAGGCAAGTAGAAAGGTGAGAACCTGAGCTTCAGAAAACCTACCAAGGACAAAGGTGGGACATGAGGTGGCTGCACAGAGCCATCCCGTGCATTGATGTGCAGAAGTGTGACAGTGCAGGGCTGTGCTGACGCCCTGCTCTCACAGACACTGGCGTCACGTGCTTAAAGATGACGTGACCTGTCTTGAGTTTGGTCTAAAATAATCCAGAAGAGGTGGGGGTGAAGCACAGGAATGGCTTTACTTTTTATTTTATTTTTTTATTTTTTTGAGACAGGGTCTCACTTTGTGGTTCAGGCTGGCCCGGAGCGCAGCCTCAAGCTCACATCACAGCAATCCTCCTGCCTCTGCCTCCCGAGTGCTGGGATGACAGGCGTGAGCCACCACACCCGGCACTGTGGTATGTGGTACTGATTGCTGCTCCGCATGAGTCTCCACGCCCAGTATTGTTGTATGTGGTTACCAGGGATTGAACCTGGGCCCTTGGGCTTGCAAGACAGGCGCCGGAGCCACTGAGCTAAATCCCCGGCCCCCCTTCAGCATTTTTAACAGGTCAGTAATTTCATAAAATGTATATCTCTTAATTTGAGTTTTCTGAAATTTCTTCATGATTAGAATGAGATTATACATTTTGGCAAGAAAACCTAAACAGTGTTATCCCTGCCTCAGTACTGAGAATTGAACCTAGGGCCTTTGCACTGAGCTATAGCTCCAGCCCTTGCTTAATTTTTGTTTATTTTTGACAGGGTCTCACTAAGTTGCTCAGCTCTTTTTGGATGATAACGTGGGATTGAGCCCAGTGTCTTATGCTTTCTAGGCAAGAGTTCTGCCACTGAATTCTGCCTGCTATTCTTTTTTATTTTATTTTCAGACATGGCCTTCTGAGTTGTTCCAGCTAACCCTGAACTCACATCCTGCTGCCTCTGCCTCCCAAGTGGCTGACATGTTATCGCCATACCTGGCTACATTCAGTGCATTTTGTCAGAGGCACCTGGTGTCAGTTTGTCTTCATTACTGGTGATATTAACTTTGGTCACTTGGTTCAGGTGATGCCATCCAGGTTTTCCTACTGTCTAGTCCAGGCTGGCTTCAACACAGCAATCTTCCTGCCTCAGCCTCCTAAATATTACAAGTGTACCACACTGGCCCGATTACCTTTATTAGTTGGTATTCTGCTATAAGAAAGAGCTTTCCTTTTTAAAGACAGAACTAGAGACATGGTCAGATACACATTTTTTAAAAGTTGAGGGGTACAGATACTAGACAGGTCGTGTTGACACACTATTCTCACTCTTTCCCAGAGGTTGGAAAGGTGTATGAGCATCGTGACATCAATGACAGCTGGTGTGTCTGAAAGGGAAGCCAATGACGCCCTCAATGCCTACGTAAGTATTATTCTCATCCTGTGGTTTCTGCTTCTGGGAAATCTCTTAAGATACAACTAGAAATATAGAGAGACTTAAGTGACTAGGAACTTGGGGACTAAAGTTCACATCTTCCCCCTCCAATCCAGGTCTCCCAGTTCCTCCTTCTTACTGTAGAAGTTCATCTGTCATCTCCTTTGAGTGTTAGGCATCTTTTAAAAACTTAGTTCTGTAGTTTTCCCCTTTGTCATGTATCTTAGCTTTGTCATTTCTATTAATCTATGTGGGTGAAATGATTTTTTTGTTTTGTTTTGTTTTGCAGTACTAGGAATCAAATTTAGTACCTTGTGCTTGCCAGACAGGTGCAGCAGCACTGAATTATATCTCCAAACCAAATTTCTCCCTTCTCTGCACCTCAGTACCAGGAATCAAACTCAGGGCCTTGCCCTCATGAGGCAAGTACAGTGCCACTGCGCTAAACCCCTGGCTGCAGGGTGAGATGATTTTTAGACAGTATATGTGAAGGACTTAATCACAGGTACAAAGTAAACATTCAAAGTATTCCCTGCTTATTACCACATTTTATCCTTATTTTGTCATCACTTTTGAAACTTTAGAAGTTCAGTGGTTTGCCTACAGTCATAGCTTGATAAGTATGCTTATTATTTTCATGATTCCTGTCTACAAATGGCTGTTAGGTCTGACAAAGGTGGAGAAGGATTTTTCTGTTTTTCTTTTCTCATTTTAAACACTCTGCTTATATCAAGTAGATATAACAAGCAAGTTTTTCCCTATCTTTCTCTTACAAAGGGTACATAATCTCTCTCTCCTTTTTTTTTTTTGTGATACTGGGGACCCAGGACCTACATATATCCACAGGCTTTTTTATTTTGAGACAGGATCTTGCTGAGTTGCCCAGGATAGCCTGGAACTTGTGATACTTCTGCCTTAGCCTCCCAGGTAGCTAAAATTACAGATGTGCATTTCCTTGTACACCATGCCCAGCTGTGGGCCATTTCTTTTTCCTTTTTTTCTTTCTTTCTTCTTTCTTTCTCTCTTTCTTTCTTTTCTCTCTTTCTTTTTTTGTTATTTCTTAAAAGAAATCATCAAGATTTAAAAGTTGATCAGGTGTGATGGCACTACCTGTGGTCCCAGTATTCGGGAGACTGAGGCAGGAGGATTGCCACAAGTTTGAGGCCAGCCTGGATGAGGTAGTGGGTTCAAGACCAGTCTGAATTACACAGTGAGACCCCATTTCAAAATCCTTGAAAAAAATTTTTTTAAAAATAGCTGATCGAAAATAAAATTTATTTATTTATTTTATTATTTATTTATTTTTTTTTTTTTTTAGGTTTTTTGAGACAGGGTCTCGCTTTTGTGGTTCAGGCTGGCCCTAAGCTCAGCCTCAAACTCACATCACAATCCTCCTGCCTCTGCCTCCCGAGTGCTGGGATGACAGGCGTGAGCCACCACGCCCGGCACTGTGGTATGTGGTACTGGTTGCGGCTGAGTGTGGGGTCTCCACACCCAGTATTGTTATGTGGTTACCGGGGAATCGAACCCCGGCCCTTGCGCTTGCAAGACAGGCGCCTGAACCACTGAGCTAACTCCCCGGCCCCATAAAATTTATTTTTTTAAAAAATGTTAATCCAGGGCTGGGGATGTGGCTCAGTAATACCACACCTGCCTGGCAAGTATAAGATCCTGAATTCAATCCCCATACTGAACAAGGTAAGAAAAAAAAAAAAGAGTGGATCCTACCAGGTATGGTGGCACATCCCTGTCCTTCTAGCATTTGAGGCTGAGGCAGGAGGATTGCCATGAGTTCAAGGCCAAAGAAGAATGACCCTTGGGCATATAACTCTGACAGAGCGCTAGCCTAGCATGTATGAGGGCTGAGTTCAATCCCTTGTACCTCAAAGAGGAACAGAAAAGGAAATGTCACCTGCTCTGCGTGTTACTCAAGAGCCCCCAGTTTTCTAGGAGAAACTGCTCAAACGTAATACTTGTAACAGCCAATTCCTTTCCCTCTCTCACCTTGCAGGTATGCAAAGGGCCCCCCCAGCATGAGGAAATCTGTCTGGGCCTCTTTACCCTGGTCCTCACTGAACCTGCCCAAGCCCAGAAGGTGAGACACTTGCTATGGACCCTTAAGCTTTTCAGACGGGTCAGAACTTGGTGGAATACCACTTACCTGGAGTCTTCTCAGACCCATTGGTAGAGCTGAATTGTGTTCTCCAAATGTAATTTCAGCTCCATCTTTACTCTTAGTGAACTGATTACTTTATGACTAAAGTCTTCTGTCCTCAGATTCTGGAGATAAGAGTCAAGAATAGGCAGCTGTGAGAATAAAAGACATGAGTTGGGTTTAAAGGGCTGATTTAATACAAGGGAGAGATGGCTGTGCCAGGTCTGTGAGGGTTTTTACCCCAAAGAGCATGACCATAATGCTGCAGGCTCTGCCACTGGACTAGAAACCAGGCTTAAAATTGCAGCAGGTGCAGTTCAGACACAATGCAGTAACTGTATAGTGATTAAGAAGACAGTGGAGTCTGCAGGAGCCTTGACTTCCCAAGGGACATGTGGGAAACCTGTTCTGCATTTCTTTATGGATGAAGAAACTCTGAGTGATGGTTTAAATAGGGTCTTTCTGGAAGTGAGGGTCTAGACAAGATGATTTCTTTCTTTTTTTTTTTTTTAATTAAGCAGCAAAATTAAGTCTTCCCCAGATTTCCCCCTTGCCTTTCGAGGATGATTTAAAGTTTGTGTCTGGAATCTGGCTTTAAACAGAGGAACAAGAGAAGAGCTACAAGTTGGGGAACCCAGTGTTTCCCTTGGCTTTTCCCTCAATAACACTAGTGTGGAAGGAGGCAGATGTGTTCTCTTTTTTTTGAGACAGGGTCTCACTTTGTAGTTCAGGCTGGCCCCGAGCTCAGCCTCTGGCCCCGAGCTCAGCCTCAAACTCACATCACAGCAATCCTCCTGCCTCTGCCTCCTGATTGCCGGGATTACAGGTGTGAGCCACCACACCCGGCACTGTGGTATGTGGTGCTGATTGCTGCTGGGGTGAGTCTCCACGCCCAGTACTGTATGTGGTTCCTGGGGAATTGAACCCGGGCCCTTGCGCTTGCAAGACAGGCGCCGGAAACACTGAGCTAACTCCCCGGCCCAGATGTGCTTTTTACAGTATTCTGTTGGGATCTATGCAGAGAAAATGTTTTTTGATGTTCCCCAAACATGATACAAGTTTGATAGCTTTATGTTTTCCCCAAACTACTCCCAGTTTACCTGTGAGGTAGTTTGGAGTTGAGATGTTCTTGTTTGTCCAGGGAAATACAAAAGAAACTAATTCCCTAGGATAAGGACAAGATCTTTATGATCCTGTGACATAGCTACAGTACTTGAATTAACTTCAGGGGGAGGATTTATGGGCATGGGAATCTGATGTGTTCACACCTCTCTGGTAACAGCTGGGATTGGGTTTGAGGGATGGATAGTAGAGCGGCAAGTATTCACAAATCTTTATAGTTTTCTGAGAGAGCCCCCAGGCAATTGGTAACTTATGGAGTAAAGTTGCTTTCATCTTCATACTGAATATACATCATCAAGATTCCTGAGCCAAGCATGTTGGCTCACACCTGTAATCCCAGCACTCAGGAGGCAAAGGCAAGAAGATTGCCATGAGTTCAAGGCTGGCCTGGGCTACATAGTGAACTCAGGGCCAGGCTAAACTACAAAACAAGACCCTACCTCAAAAAAACAGAAATGCCAAAAATAAGGATGGGTGGAAGTTAATGTGTAATTTTCCGTGTGTGTGTGTGTGTGTGTGTGTGTGTGTGTGTGTGTGTGTGTGAGAGAGAGAGAGAGAGAGAGAGAGAGAGACAGACAGACAGACAGACAGACAGAGACACAGAGACATGCTGGAGATTGAACCCAGAGCCTTTTCACTGAGCTATATCCCCAGTATCTTCCTGCCTCTTTTTAAGACAGGGTCTCACTGAGTAGCCCCAGTTGGGCTCAAATTTGTAACCCTCTGTCTTGTCCTCCCACAGTGCTGGATTATAGACGTGAGCCACCAGCCCTGGGTTCTCATATGGATTTAGAAATACTGCAGTTAAAATCTCACTTAAGAGCTGTGGATATATCTCAGTGGTGAAGCAGTTGGCCTAGGATTTGTATGGCCATGGGTTTCATCCCCAACCAGAAACAAAACAAAGTCTCACTTAGTCATCTCTGTGCATATTAGTCTTGCCTGCTGAGAATGTTTGTTTGTTTGTTTGTTTGAAGTTAAGATCTGAATGAGCCAGTGCCATCTCAGCACAGAGGAGAGACTGTGTGGTATTTCTGGCTTGCCTGGCTCAGCACTGAGAAGCCATGGACTCCATATGTGGATTCAGAGCAGCAGAGCCTTTGTGCTCTTCTTTTTGCACTGTGCCAGCCCTGTGAGGATAGTCCAAGCCCTCTGAGGAGGGAAACAGCTTCCCAGGTCACACAGCTGATGGGTAGCTGTACCAGATTCCTGCTCACTTGCTGAGAGTTTCTAAGTAAGTCCCCGCTTCTCAACCTCTAGACTGAATACCCAGGCCAGCCATCTTAAGGGAGTTAGGAAGGAACACTGTTAGCTGAGTGACTTATTTGGAGACTCTTGGGCTGGCTCAGGTGTGTGTGGACAGGTGATGTGTTGAGAGCTTTGACCCTTCTTCCTGAAAAAACTGAGACACAGCCTTAGCTGATTAGCTCGTGCCATATTCTGTCCTACACGAGTTTCAGGTCAAAGTTACTGATAAGGGTGATCTTAACGTATTGTTTTAGGTTTCAGTGTAAAGCCAAACAAGTATTTTCTAAGGGTTTATTTGAAGTTAATTCTACCCTTTGCCCAAAATCTCCAGGTGAATTTAAGATTCTGTCGTTTCTGAATCTCCACCAGCCCAGAGAGCTGGTAGTAGAAGATATGGGTCAGATACATCAGACACCTGCCAGGGAAGTGCATGAGTTGGGAGCCTCTGTCCGTACAGCAGGCAGACCTGAGGAGTTGGGATCTTAGCATTATGGAGCTAAGAGAGATTAAAAGGTAAACAAGAGCACAAGTGAGGAAAAAGTCAGCTCTTGGTAGAGAATAGAATATGCATAGGATAGTTTTGGGTTTGTTTGTTTGTTTGTGCTTTAGTTTTTTAAGATAGCATTCCCTGATATAGTCCAGGCTGGCCTCAAACTGAGATGACCCTCCTGCCTCAGTTTCCTTAGTGCTGGGATTACAGGCATGTGCCACCACACCTGGCTTGTCTGGGCAGATTTTTGTCTCATTCACCCTCTTCACGTCTTTCTCCTCCCTTCCGTGTTTCTGTCCCACTCCCTTCTTTTCCTTTTATGGTGATGGGCATCCAACTCAGTACTTTGATGTATATCAGGCAAGAGCTCTACTACTAAGCACACTCCAGTTTAGTTGTATCTTTTGTTTTCTGTGCTGTAGATCAAACCTGAGATGTTCCACTGCTGATCTACAATACTAACCCTCTTTTTTGAGACAAGGTCTCACTGTGTGCTTTAGGGTGGCCCTGAGCTCACTACGTAGCCCAGGCCAGCCTTGGACTCACAGCAGTCCTCTTGCCTCTGCCTCCCAAGTGCTGGGATTATAGGCGTGAGCCATCATTCCTATCGTTGCGGTATATAATTACTGGAGATTGAACTTTAGATCTTGCACTTGCCAGGCAGACACCAGAACAACTGAGTTAAATCCCTGGCCTGGACATAGGACTCTTAATACTCAGCTGCTGTGTGTTTCCAGCAGTTAAGGTTGGCAGAGTCCTAGATGGAGCGTGCAATTAGGGCATGTCTGCTGTCTTCCTCTGCGTGTGTGTGTCCTAAAAGGTTTGTCCTTCCCTCTCTTGGGCCTGTTGCATATTCCTGGGACTTCTGCTTTCATATAAACAGACAGGCTTCCTCTGTACCAACGTCCTGACACAAATTTTCCTGACAGTACCTCATCCTCTGTGCCTATTCTGTATTTTACCTCTGAGGAATCTTCAGAGTTCAGCTGTCCAGTTTACTGACCATATTGACAGTGGCTTGCGGGGCCACCCAGTATGTAGTTTAGGCTGGGCCTGAGCTTAATTTGTAGCCCAGGCTGGCCTAAAAGCATGGTGTTCCTCTTGAGCCTCGTACCTCTGCCCCTACGCATCCCTCATGCATAGGTCAGGCTCTCTGTTGTTAATACTGTTGATGCCTTCTACTGATGTTCAGATGTTATAGGAATCTGCCTAATTTTTACCCTTTTAGATGAGACCCTGGCAGGCTAGAACTCAGCAGGCTAAGTTGGCTGCTAATGAGATCCCCTTCAGTACCCCTGCAGGGGTCTGATCTGACAGAGACCAGTGAAGAAAGCTGTTGGGGAAGGGACAGTGGCTTCCCGCACAGCCCAAAGGGGTGGGGACACAGAAGGACCCTTCCTCTAATATTGGCAAAAGCAAAAAGGTATCCCAGAGGAAAAAAGACGTTGGGTGAAGAAAGTTCCATTATGGTTCTGTCCTTTCTCCCTGTGGACCTGACCTCATTGTGCCTCTTTTGCTGCATCAGGATGGGGTCAGAGAAGCTCTAGCACCTCAGTGCCTTCTGACTTGTTCAGCAAGACTCACTTGCAGTGACTTTTTACTGGCAGGTGAAAAGCAGGTGACCTCTGCCTGATTGTGCTCAGCTTGTGGCCTCAAACAGAGTGACACTTCCTAAGAAGCAACACGTGATTAGCACCAGGAGCTGTGCCCAGCAGGTTTTCCTCCCTTATTTAAGAAGCACTCGGTGCTTGTTCCTCACCATTTGGAGGTAGAGAAACCGTATGGAAGAAAGTGTCCAAAGTGTTTCACTGCCGTGAAGTACTCCCTTGGTGCTATTAAAGTTTAAAATATAGGGGCAGGGTTCTCTGGCTGTGGTCAGAGCCTTCTCAGTTTACTGACTGCTCACAAACCTCACTTCCCACAGTGTTACCGGGACTTGGCCCTGGTGAGTCGTGATGGCATGAATATTGTGCTGAATAAAATAAACCAGATATTAATGGAGAAGTACCTGAAGTTGCAGGATACCTGCCGTACTCAGGTAAGGCCAAAAAAAGAGAAGATCCAGGGCTGAGGATTTAGCTCAGTGATTCCGTCATCTGCCTTATAAGCGTATGGTCCTGAGTTTGATCCTCAGTAACCACATACCACAGTGCCATATGTGGTGGCTCACGCCTGTCATCCCAGCACTCGGGAGGCAGAGGCAAGAGGAATCCTGTGAGTTTGAGGCTCACCTGGGCTACATGGTGAGCTCAGGCCAGCCTGAACTACAAAAAAACCCTGTTTCAAAAAACTAAAAAGAGAGAGAGAGAGAGAGAGAAAGGATCCAGGGGCAAAGTGTAAGCTTAATGTGCACAAGTTCCTGGATTTGATTCCCGGTACCTCTCTTCCCCTCCAAAAGAGGATTGAACTCAATGAAAAGAGGGGCTCAAGAGGGAGGGATTGGGGCCAGCACATCCCTGCACTGTACACCTCAGCTGTATGCCTGAGTCAGCCCCTTAGTCTCACAACGCTGCTCTTCATATCCTCTCCTCTACCCTTTAGTTGGTGTGGTTGGTTCGGGAACTGGTGAAGAGTGGGGTTCTGGGAGCCGATGGTGTCTGCATGACGTTCATGAAGCAGATTGCAGGTAAGTTAGATGGTGGGGCCGTAGAGCAGGGAGGTAGTAGACCCCAAGACTGAAGTCCAGACAGAGAAGAATAGAACTAGGCTCCTGGGTTCTTGACTTCCCTTCTGATGTGGACGTATGGCCACATGTGTTAAAGAAGACACTGACCAAACCTTCTAGGGTTCTTTTGAAGTAAAAAGTGTCTGTCCCAGCCCCGGTGCTAAGAACTTCATGCACACTAGAGAAGCACTCTGCCACTGAGAGCTGCATCCTTTATCTTTACTGTATTTTTCAGATCTTTGAGACAGGATCTCACTGAGTTGCCCAAGCTGGCCCCACTCTTGTGACCTGCCTCAGCTTCCCATATCCCTAAGATTGTAGGCAAGTGCCACTTTGCCCAACAATTAAGTAGTAAATCTTTTGGGTTTTTATTTTATTTATTTATTTTTTTTTTTAGGTTTTTTCTTTTTTTTTTTTTAGGTTTTTGGAGACAGGGTCTCGCTTTGTGGTTCAGGCTGGCCCTGAGCTCAGCCTCCAACTCACATCACAATCCTCCTGCCTCTGCCTCCCGAGTGGTGGGATTACAGGCGTGAGCCACCACGCCCAGCACTGTGGTATGTGGTACTGGTTGCTGCTGGGCGTGAGTCTCCACACCCAGTATTGTTATGTGGTTACCAGGGAATCGAACCCGGGTCCTTGCGCTTGCGAGACAGGCGCCGGAACCACTGAGCTAACTCCCCGGCCCCTTTTTAGATTTTTTTTGAGACAGGGTCTCACTTTGTAGTCCAGGCTGGCCCTCAGCTCAGCCTCAAAACTCACATCACAGCAATCCTCCTGCCTCTGCCTCCCGAGTGCTGGTGTTACAGGCGTGAGCCACCATGCCCGGCACTGTGGTATGTGATACTGGTTGCTGCTGGGTGTGAGTCTCCACACCCGGTATGGTATGTGTTACCTGGATCGAACCCAGGTCCTTGTGCTTGCAAGACAGGCGCCGGAACCACTGAGCTAAATCCTCGGCCCCTCTTTTGAGTTTTTTGGTAAAGTTTGGTTTGTTTTTTGACTTTTTTGAGACAGGATCTCACTATATAGTTCATGCTGCCCTTGAACTCACTTTGTAGCCTAAGCTGACCTTGAACTCAGTGATTTCCTACCTCAGCCTCCCAAGTGCAGAGATTATAGTTGCACACCGCTGCACCTGGTTTAAAACAGTAAATCTTGCCTTGTTTTCTTTTGCTGCCACACCCATATCCTGACAGTCCTTTAGCCAGGCTTCTTGGGTTTGATGGTGTACTGGATCAGAAAGAAATGAAAAGTGGGAGCACATAGTTTGTTCCCACACCCAAATGTTTCAGAAAACCTAGACATTTTCCCTGCCTTTACCCTTATGTTTTGAGCACTTGCTTCTAATAATTATGGCATCTGTGGGCCCAGTCTGAGGGACAAGTGATGCTACAGAATAGACTAATATTCAGGCTTTCTTATCTTGTGATTGGTGACATCAGTTTGAGCCTCTGAATATGACAGAGGCCTACCTGGGTGACCTCTTCTCTTGAGATTGCATGTCTTTGTTTAAAATACCTGGCTACTGGACCTCAGCATTTGCCATTGGTGCATTACCTCTCTGTAAGGCTGTATGTGACACTGATTCTCCTGTTTTTGATCTGTGTGCCCTGTTGTGAGCCCAGCCCAGCCCCTCAGACCTCTAGTTGCCTGACTTGGCAGTTACCAGCCACCTGTTTTTCTCAGGCCCTGTTTAAGATATCACCCTTGCTTCCAAAGTGGACATCTCATTCTTCTGATCCCAGACCTTCCTTTTCTAGGCCCCAGGTGTCCCTGCTTTGACTCCCAGCTGCGAAACAGGAGCAGCTCTGGTCTCATGAAACTCCAGAATATTTCCTTTCTTTCTCTCTGAAGGGAAAGAGGGGAACTTTAAAGCCCAATAGATGAGAAGGTAGTTTATCTAGCACACAGAACAGTGGTGACGAGATGGCAGGGTGGGCCAGCAGGACAGATGAAGAGACGGATTTGCCGAGGTGCTGCATTCTGATTCTTCCCTTTCCCCTTTGAAATCAGGTGGAGATGTGACAGCCAAAAATATCTGGTTGGCAGAAAGTGTTCTGGATATCCTGACGGAGCAGAGGTAGAGTCTCCACACAGGGTGGGGCGAGAGCCAGATGTGGCCACAAGGGCGGCTGCATGTGGGTGTGGGGAGGGAAGGACTGAAAGGACTTGTCTTCCCAGAAGGATCTTAAATGAGCGGACAGGAGAGGAGGGGAGGGAGAGATGTGCGGTGGTGGGAGGGGCAAGCGTGAGGGCCGTGACATGGCCTGTGGGATAAGAGAATGGGAAAGGAGGCCTTGCTAAAATATCTCAGAGCCCAGGAAAAACTTGTTTGATCTGATAAAGGTTTATTTTTGATCCAGACCTCCTTGGAATGTTTATCTTTGGGGGGGGCGGGGTTGGGCAGGGAATGAGCTCAGCAGAGTGAGGCTGGCCAGCCACCCGCATCTGGCAGGTACCAGTCCTTCTTTGCAAGCCACAGTCCAGCACGTGCTCTTTGGCCAGCACAGGGCCAGATGAGTAAGGAGGGAAGAGAGAGTGCATCCTGCTAGTCTGCATCTGGAACTGGAAGCTTCTGTGGTGGAGAGCGCACGGGGGGTATCAGGCTTTCTGCTGAATCTTTCCCTTCCTCATCAAACTAAAGGGCTAGATATTTTATGAGGGCTGTTACATATCTGAATTTGGTGGTAAGATCATTCCTGTGGTCCCATTCTTTATACGAATTTCAGAGTCTCTGGATAAAAACCCCATAGTGGGTCAGATGATTAAGGAGGCTGATAGGGGTCCATATTATCTGCAGTTTGCAAGAATAGAGCTCTTCTCGCTGGGCATGGTGGCATAGACTATAATCTCAGCACATGGGAAGCAGAGGCAGGATTGCTGTGAGAGTTTGAGGTTACGCTGGGCCACCTTTGAGTTCAAGGCCATCCTGAACCTGCCCCCTCCCCCAAAGAAAACCAGACCTTTTCTCAGAATGCAGGCTTGAGAAAAGCCTTGGCTGAATGCAGCATTCTGCCCAGCCCTGAGAGCCATGCCAGTCTACCTTGCAGTGCCACCTAGTGTTGTGGGCATGGATGTGCAGCTGCAGTGGGTCTAGTCCCAGCTCCCCTGTGCAGAGTCTTACTAGGCCTGTCTCTCCTAGATCTGTTTCCTTGTTGTCCTGAGCCAGAGGCTTGCTTCGTCTCTTTGTTTCTCTTCATGATTCCATTCCAGGATTCAGATGTGGTTATCACCTCTGCTAGCGATTTTCCTATAATGTTATTTTTTTTTCTCATTCTCTGCCTGATCCCAGATAGCTTATGTCCCCATACCTTAAAGCTGACAACTAGTAGTCAGTTAGTTGTCCTACCTTTACCCTACCCTCTGGAAACTCATCTTTTGGTGAAAGTGAGTATGCTGAAATTTGATCTATGTCTTCTTTCTTCTTCAGTACTCTTCTTCTCCCCTTCCAAATGTATTTTTCAGGCCGAAAAGATAAAAGGTAGCAGGTAGGTGTGGCACCCCACCCCCACCTCCCATATCTTTGCCTAGTGTTTTCATTCTGGGCAAGGAAAAGGCCAGAGTCTTTTAATTAAGTGACCTGAACACTTTTCCGGAATCAGGATGTTGCCTGGTTGGATTAATTAAGCTCCTTGTCCTCTTCCTCTGGCTCCCTACCTTCCAGGGAGGGTGCCGAAGCCATTACAGAGTATTTGCGTGAGGGAAACTGCTCTGGCTTTGGGCATGTGACAATATATCCGAGTTTTAAGGGTCCCCACACTGTGCCTTCTATTCCCTTTTAAAGCAGTAGGGACAGCTTCTTTGATTATCCCTGTTTTCCTTAGGGAAATTCTAAAACTCATAGAAAAGTATGCTTTGCCATTTCTTCTTTTTTCAGGTTGTAATTTAGGGCAGGTGACTCATTATCTCAAGGAAGGGCAGTGGTATGAGAGCCAAGGCAGGTTTGTGGTGTGGGAGCCGCTAATAAGAGATTTGATGGAAAGGCTGGCACAGTGTGTCCTAAGGGCTGCAGGTGCTGAGAGCATCTGGGCCTCTCCAGGGGTCCTTGCACCACACTTGGGAGCCATTGACTTAACAGTGCCGTGGTACTGTGGCATCGCTCATAGCCAAACAGGGAGAAACCGTGGCTTGTTTCTGTCCCTACTCACTCACATACTGTTTGGCACACGGTAGGCATCAGTGAATGTTTGAATGAGTAAGTCAATGAAATTATTTTATTGGAGGCTACTTAAATAGTTACAAGGTAAGAGATTATTTTCATTTGCCACCTGTCTTTATTGGGTACCTAGTAGAGAATATTAGTAAGTTGTGCTTACACTAGCTGGTTGATAGTTTGAGACAGATAATAGGCTCAGCAGGTAAGCAAAATAAAATTTAAAAAATGCTTCTTCCCACTTTCATCATCAAACATTTCTGAAACCCTGGAGCTAGGTTCCAGAGAGATTCGAAGGGTGATAGATCTAGGAAAGGTGAATATGCAGTGTCTCTCCTCCTCGCAGGGAATGGGTGCTAAAGAGCAGCATCCTCATCGCCATGGCTGTTTACACATACCTCCGTCTCATCGTGGACCACCACGGGACCACCCAGCTCCAAGCCCTGCGACAGAAGGAAGTAGACTTCTGCATTTCTCTGCTTCGGGAAAGGGTAAGGGAGTAGGCAGCATGAGTGCTGGAAAATGAGACTCTGGGTTAAGATACTCTGTAGGTTTTGTGTATCTGCTCCAGAGGTGCCTATGGCCTGGTATTTTCCATCATCCTCAGGTGATGGTAGAGTGGAAAGGAGTCAAAGTGGAGTAGTCCTGCTTCTTAGAATGGCACCTCTTGTGCTAGCATCCTGGGGATTTTTCTGGTCAGTTTCTTTCTTTCTTTTTTTTTTTTTTTGAGATAGAGTCTCACTATGCAGTTCAGGCTGGCTCTGAATTCATTATGTAGCCCAGGCTGGCCTCAAACTTGTGATCCTCCTGCCTCAGCCTCCTGAGTGCTGGAGTTATAGGGATGTACCACCACACCTAGCCTCTGGTCAATTTTAAGAATACTATTGTACAGTGGACACAGTCTGTCTCTATGTACCCACTGCTGCACTGTCCCTCAACCTGCCCACCTGAGTAATTGCCATAGCCAGATGGAATTATAAGCTCTCTACTGTCAAATCTCCCAAGACAGAAAATCCCAGACCTATGCTCGTACGGTGGTTCTGGGCCACATGTGGTAATTTAAAGTCAGCGTCAAAGTCTTAAAACTCAGCTCCTTGGCTGCATAAGCAGCAGTAGGTATGTTGAAGTGCATAGAAATAGATCATTTCTCTGTCACCAAGGGTACCTTTTTGAGCAAAATGAGTCTGAGGTAGCATGTCAGGGCTCAGCTTGCTGGCCTGTCCTTTTGGAATTTTAATCACACTTGAACTGAACCAACACAGTTCTTGGCTGAGAAGGCAAAGGATTAATGTGAAAGTCATCAAGACCTCAGCATTTCTCAGTGAGCTCTCACCTTGGGCATTGGCCCCTTACTTTCAGTTCTTCCTAGAACAGCTTCCAAAAGAAATCACATTGTCCTTGTACCCCCCCCTCCCCTCCCCAGAACACGTTCCTTTATTCTTCCTCCAGAAAGTAAACAATCCATGTTTTTACTCTTTCCTATGTCTCCCTCCTTCTTCTTCCTCCGCCCATTAAGTTCATGGAATGTTTGATGATTGGCCGAGACCTCGTAAGACTACTTCAGAATGTTGCTAGGATACCAGAATTTGAACTGCTTTGGAAAGATATTATCCATAATCCTCAGGCCTTGAGTCCTCAGTTCACAGGTAAGTGTTTAGATACCCTGTCCTTGAGAAGTGACAGGTCAGCATATAGGAATATAGGTTTTCAAGGAATCAAAGCAGGGATTAGGTTAGGTAGCAGAGCTTCGGGCAGTGAGATAGAGGAAGCTGGAGACAGTAGGCTTTGCCAAGTACAGCTGAATGTGAGGATGGCAGAACCATGAAACTGTTCATCAGGTTCCTCCTTGGTAGACTCCAGCTCTCATTATTCTGAAAAGAAAAGAGAGAATTGTGATCCATCCTATTCCTTTCCTGGTATTTCTTTGGCTCAGGAGGAAAGCTAATGAATGACCTGTTTCCAACCTCACTGGGTCCAGAAGAAGTCGGAGAGGTTAACTCGTGAGACTGAATTATCAGAAAGGCTGGAATTAGTCCTGTAGGAGATGGTCTCTCCTTGGAAGCAGTCCTACCTCTTAGCTCCAGGAGTTCAGTTTGACCTAAATCCTATTGAAGAGAAAGGATCTCCATGTGCCTCCCCCGACAAGGACCTTTCCTGCCCTTTTCCCTTTCCTCGGATCTGCAGTGGTCTGAACAATAGCCATGGCTTCTTTCTCCACGCCACTTCCAGTACACGCTTGTACGGGAGCACACATGCACAGACTGAGAGCAGGAAAAGAAGGGAGTGCTGGTGCTCCCCAGTGGCCACACTGCTCTCACACCGAATATGACCGAGTCTCTTGATAGTCTCCTTTGGTTAGTCACATGAGGCTCTTGATTCCTGAGACAGCCTTAGAAGATAGGAAGTTTCCTTCCCCCAATCCACAGAAATTAAGTAATTTGCTCCTGGCCACACCGCTAAGAAGTGAGAGAGGCGGTCTTTCTGACTCCAGTCTTTGTGCTTGTGGCACATCACACCAAGTACAGGGTCTACCAGTGGGCCCACCGGGAGTGGGAGACAGACTGCAGTTCCCATGTTTTCCCTTAACTTTCCAATGTGTTGCCCGCTATAATAATGTGGATAAGGAGAGGGCTCTAGAAAGCAAGCAGAAGAAAGGAATTAATAGGGTTAACAGGTGTGACTAGTTGGAGTGGAACAGACAAATGCACATCAGAATACTCAGGTGTCCCCAAGCTCAGCCTCTTATGGTCTTGTCTTAGAATTGCCCAGTGAGTAAGACCACTGGCCGTAGTACCTGCTTCCAGCCCCCCACCTGCCTTCGATTCCTTTTAGTCTTCAGGCTGCTCTCCTTTCTCTTCCTTCCCACACTCGATTCAGGTATCCTACAGCTTCTTCAGTCAAGAACATCTCGAAAATTCTTAGCATGTCGCTTAACACCAGACATGGAGACCAAGCTCCTCTTCATGACATCCCGGGTAAGCTGACACGCTGCGGTGGAGAGGCGTGGGAGGCGCTGGCTGGGCTTCTCACTCTGTTTGCAGGTGTGTCACCTCCGAGAGTGACATGTGGGGTGTCACGAGGTGGGTATCCTTTTTGTCTGGTGGTGGCCACTTCCCTCGCTCGCTCTTGCCTGTACTGTGTGTGCTGTGCCAAGAATTAGTGTGCACTAATGAGTAAAGAGGTTCAGGTCAGCTCTTGGGAAGCTGTCAGCCTGTGGAAGGGAGTCATTATTCCAGTAATCCTACATAAATAACACCATTTACAAGTGTGAGCTCTGCTAAGGGAGGAGTAAGGACATAGTCCAGCAGCCAGTCTGCCATTTGAAAATCTAGAAGTCAGCTTTCAGTTTACCAAGTCACTCAGAGCTGTTAAGACCTGTGTTGTGATAGCGGGCATTGGTGGTGTATCCCTATAATGCCAGCATATGGTTGGCTGAGGCAGGAGGATCACCATGAGTTCAAGGCCAGCGTAGACTGCCTAGTGAGACTTTGTCTCAAAACAAACTTGAAATTTAGTATCTCAGTCATATAAGCTATATTAAAAGTACTGAAGGCCAGGGAGTTAGCTCAGTGGTTCCGGCACCTGTCTTGCAAGCGCAAGGGCCTGAGTTCGATCCCCGGGTTACCATATACAATACTGGGTGTGGAGACTCACGCCCAGCAGCAACCAGTACCACATACCACAGTGCCGGGCGTGATGGCTCACGCCTGTCATCCCAGCACACGGGAGGCAAAGGCAGGAGGATTGCTGTGATGTGAGTTTGAGGCTGAGCTCAGGGCCAGCTTGAACTATAAAGCGAGACCCTGTCTCAAAAAAAAAAAAAGTACTGAAGAAAAAAATGAGAATTAAGTTGTGTCATACACTGGTACAAATTCTCATTGTTGAGTGCAATCATGATGTGTATATGTGTATGTGTACACATATACAATCATGATGTGTATGTGTATAGGTGTATATGTACCAATAAAGATTTCAATTAAAATAAAAAAAAAAGTACTGAAGAGCCACCATCATTGCAGACAGTTTTATTGATCAGTGTTGATCTAGCTATTTATCTTTTTGTTTACCTTTCTCTGTGTGTGTATGTCTTGGTTTTGATTTTATAAGACAGGATGTTGCTATGTAGTTCAGGCTGTCCTTGGACTCACTATGTAGCTCAGGTTGGCTGGACTCCAACTCGTGGAGACACTCCTGCTTCAGCCTCCCAAATGCTGGAATTATAGGTATGCACGACCATACTTGCCTCTATTTTGTTTTCTTCTTTGTAATTCAAGTTGGTCCTAAGCTCACTATGTAACCCATGTAAGCCTTGAACTCACAGTAGTCCTCCTGTCTCTGCCTCCCGAGTGCTGGGATCATAGGCATGAGCTACTAGTATTGTGTTGTGTGGTACTGATTGCTGGTGGGTGTGAGCCACCATGCCTGGCATTGTTGTGTGTGGTTACTGGGGATGGAATCAGGACCTTGCACTTGCCAGGCACGTGCTGGAACCACTGAGCTAAATCCCTGGCCCTGAGATAGGTCTTAATACATAGTTCTGGCTCGTCTCGGATTTATAGTGATCCTCCCGCCTCAGCCTCTCAAGTGCTAGGATTATAGGTATGTGCTAATACACCTGCCGGTTGGTCTTTTGGTAGGGAAATAGGAAAGGAAGCTAGACCCTCCTCCCATGTAGTGTTACTGTGTGTGGCCATTTGACTCTGTCTAGGAGGGAGCTGCTACAGGAAACGGGAGAGTCTGTGTCTGGACAGTGGTCCTGCTAGTCTCTCTCAGTGTCATGAGTGTCAGTCATTGCTGAACTGGAACGGTCTTTGCTCTTGAGGGACATCCCTGGCTGTCCCTGCAGTTCAAGAAGAGGAGATGAGACTGTGTGCATGACAGTGCAAGTGTGAGAGCTGGGAGTGGACGACAGCCGCAGTGGGTGGTTGTGACCACAGCTCGGTGGTGAGCACAGGGCAAGGTGTGCTAGAGACACAGCCTTGTTAGAATCAGGAAGCTGAAAGACATTGTAAGTACTGAGTGAGGTGCTGGCAGAGCCAGGCGAGATGGCACATGCCTGTAACCTTAGTACTCAGGAGGCTGAGGCAGGAGTAGCACTGCAAGTTGGAGGCCAGCTGGGCCACATAGCAGGACCCTGCCTCAAAAAAAGCAAAAATAAAACAAAGATGTAGGAAGAAAGGGAGGTCTAGGTCCAGCCTAGAGGTGAATGGTACTCATTTCCCTCTGTTATGGGATCCTATCCTCCCTTCCAGATTTCTTTTTCCAATATCCCCTTTAACCTAGGTACGGTTTGGTCAACAAAAGCGGTACCAAGATTGGTTCCAGCGCCAGTATCTGTCAACCCCAGACAGCCAGTCCCTGCGCTGTGACCTCATTCGCTACATCTGTGGGGTAGTGCACCCTTCTAATGAAGTGCTGAGCTCAGACATCTTGCCGCGATGGGCCATCATTGGTTGGCTCTTGACAACGTGCACAGTAAGGGGCTGGGTGTGTGTGTGTGGTGGGCGGGAATGAAAGGTTCTCTGTACCCATTTGTGCTTCTTTCTGATTCTCCAGGGTCATCTAAGCTTCAGGGCCTTCTTTTACTGTGGTCCTGCTGAATGTCTTAGGCTTTTGCTCCACCTCCCTTTGTGTCTCTAGAAATTTACAATTTCTCATCTGGGTGTAGGATTGAATAACAAGAAAAGTTCACCTTTTTCCCTTGAGCTTCTAGAAACCACATATAGTTAATCCTCTGATGTTTTTTCCCCCAAAGTTTGGGGCTTGTTTTTTTTTTTTTGAGACAGGGTCTCACTTTATAGAATTGCCCAATTCTGGCTGGCCCTGAGCTCACTGTGTAGCAAGGCTAGCCTTGAACTCATGGCAGTTCTCCTCCCTCTGCCTCCCAAGTGCAGGATTACAGGCATGACCCACCATGCTGGGCCTTGTGGCTTGTGGTACTGGGGATCAAACTCAGGACCTTGCACTTGCAAGGCAGACAGCAGAACCAGTAAGCTAAATCCCTGTCCCATTGGGCTTGTATTTTTTTATAGATTCTCAGCTCTCTGCCTTTTGGCATCAGTTTTGGATACTTCCCTTCACCATCCGTGAAGGACCCATTTTCTTTCCAGCATTTTTCTCTGCCGGGAGTCTCTTTTCTGCACCCAGCTACCTCTATCCTTTTCTTTCTTTCTTTTCTTTTGTTTTTTTCTCGTACTGGGGCTCAAACTCAGAACCTTGCATTTACAAGGCAGGCATGGACCACTGAGCTATCTCCTTGCCCCACTGTCCTTTTCTAACAGGGCCCCTCTCCCGTCTGATTAGATCCTGGGCACGTGCTGATTCGTGGCTGTCAACAGGTTGTTCCTAGGGGTCTGTCTGCTGGAGTGTGCTGGGATACACACCAAGGTGGCCAAGTGCTAGTCTGAAGTTGCCCTGGCTCAGGGTTATCAGTGGCCTCCCACAGCCTTGTGTTCTAGAGGATCAGGGCTGAGTCTCACTGGGAGGAGTGAGGAAACCAGGTCAGCCCGTACTCCTTGGTTGTCAGGACCGTGATGTTTTCATACCCCCTTGAGTGTCCTCACCCCTGTGGGGTTCCACCCAGTCTCATTATGAATTTAATTTCATATATGGAGCAACGAAGTGTGTCTTAGAATCTATCTGGAGCCTCTGAAGGGAAGGAAGAGGAGTCGGTTAATGAAATTTACTGTTTTCCCCTGTCTTTTCTAGTCCAATGTTGCTGCTTCAAATGCCAAGCTGGCTTTGTTTTACGACTGGCTGTTCTTCAGTCCAGACAAGGACAGCATCATGAACATAGGTATGTTATGGAGACCAGGCAGCACCCCACACAGCCTGTCCTGGTGACTGCAGTCATAAATCTCTGGCAGACTGGAGTGGGGCCTGCTTATCTGGGAGCAGTTCCGTTGTCCCTCATCAGCTTTCCCTTGACCTAGAAGGAAGAATGCTTTGATGAGGCCACACAGTGACTCCAGCCTCTTCCTACTCCCCTGGGTGGGGAGGCCTAAGCAGAGGGAAAGCTGTCACATCTTGATTTTCCTCTCCTGCCTCCCTCCTCCAAGCTGAGTACTGGGGACAGAGGAGTCAGAAGGGCTGTCTGCGCTTGGCTCCTGCTCTTGTGCCATAGGTGGAGGTGTTTATGGGTGATGAGGTCCCATTCTGTGGGGATGGGATAGGGACTGATGAGATCCTCTACTCCCACGTTCTCTAGAGCCAGCCATCCTGGTCATGCATCACTCCATGAAGCCCCACCCAGCCATCACTGCCACACTCCTGGACTTTATGTGTCGAGTAAGTGCCCAGCCTCTGCTTCAGTCTTGGATGGCAGATAGCTGTCTCTCACGAGTCTCCCTCTGACTGGGTCCCCCTGTGCCTTGTCTCTGGGTTCAGAAGGTATCAGAGTCCCACTCCCCAAGTTAGCTAATGAGCCCCTGTCCTGTCCTCACTGCCTCCAGTGGGGCTGCCCTGTGTCCGTTGAGTTTCTCAACCACTGGATGATTAGTCAGAGTGGACTCTGTCTCCCAGAGGAGCAGCAGTGTCCTCCTAGGAAGGGCCAGGGGCATCTCAGGTCCAGGGTGCCGGAACGCTCTGCATTGAGTCCTGTGCTCATTCTCTCTGCTTCTTTCCTTCCAGATCATTCCCAACTTTTACCCACCATTGGAAGGCCACGTGCGGCAGGGTGTCTTTTCCTCCCTCAACCACATTGTGGAGAAACGGGTCTTGGCGTAAGGCATTCACAAGTGGGGCGGTGGGGACACTTGGTAGTTCTCCTTGGTCAGCCCTACTAGGTCAGGCACGTGCAGAAGCTGCTGTCCACTACTGCCCTTCTCCCGAGAGCTGTGAAAGCAACAGTTCTGTGTCTGCCACTGGGGTCGTCTCCTCTTGACTCTCGTATTACAAAGGCTTCAAACGCCTTCCTGTCCCCTGCCAACTCCTTTGAAAGATAAGAGGGTGACCTGGCTATACCAAGGGCTTAGACTAACTGTTCCTTCCTTCACATTCAGTTAGAAATAGAAATAAGGACATCTGATGCTAACTCTCATTTGTAACCCTCAGACACCTGGCTCCCTTGTTTGACAACCCTAAACTGGATAAAGAGCTCCGTGCCATGCTGAGAGAGAAATTCCCTGAATTCTGCAGCTCTCCCTCTCCTCCTGTGGAAGGTATGAAAGACCTTCCGCTCTGTTCTGTGTCAGAAGAAGGGGGAACCCTGTTTAGGACGTCACCCCTGGGGAGTTTTTTAGTCGTTTTTGTTTTGTTTTGTTTTGTTTTGTTTATTTGAGACAGAGTCTCACTCTGTAGTTTTAACTGTAGTTCACTGTGTAACCCAGGCTGCCCTCAAATTCACAGCAGCTCTCCTTCCTCGGCCTTCTGAGTGCTGGGATCATAAGCATGCACCACCATGCCTGGCTGGTTTTTACTGTCTTCCTGGGTTCCCGCTCTTCATGCAGTCCTGTCTTTTCACTCATCTTGTCCGTGTATTTTTTCTTTTCAGTAGAAGACTTTGAAGGAATGGTAATTTATCATACTTTAACTTTGTTCATTTCTTCTTTCTGTCTTAGCGCTTGTCTTTGGCCCCTGATCAGACTGTCACAATTGGTCTCACATCTCACTCCCACAGTCTCCCTGCCCTCCTGCACCCCCTGCTGTTTTGTTTTTAGGATAAGGGCCTAACCCAAACACTGCTTTACAGTTTGGTTTTAAATTAAAACACACAAGAGATAGTCATCTTAGGCCCTCAGTTATCCCGAGCTAAGCAAGGGCTTGTGTTTTGTGTAGCTCCTGTACTTGGGAACATCCCCAGCTCGTCTTGAGAGTTGTGAGGGTGGGATCTGTCCTGCCAAGCTCAGGGCTCCACGTAGGTCATACAACCATGTCCTCCTGCTTGACCTCCACCCTCCCCTCCCCAAACCATGGTCCTTACTGGAGGGCATAAGAGACAATCAGCCTCTCTGTCTTCACTCCAAAGTCAAAATGGAGGAGCCGGTTTCCATGGAGATGGATAACCATATGTCCGATAAGGATGAGAGTTGCTACGACAACGCAGATGCTGCTTTCAGTGATGATGAGGAGGATCTCAACAGCAAAGGTGAAGCAAGCAGGAGGCCTGGGTTGCAGGAGCAGCCTGGTAGCTAGTTTATTAGCAGGGCTACTGGTGAGACTCGGGGTGCAGAGGTGTAACAGTGAGCTGAGAGGGGGAACGTGTTCCTGCCTGTTGTGGGGACAGGCCAGGACTCTGCACACTCGGATTCTCACTCAGCATTGAACGGGTCATGCCTACCAAGGCCATGTAGACCGAGCGGGTGGCTCCGGGAGGTGTTGGGGCAGACTGACTGCTTTCTTCCACGACTCCCTTCAGGAAAGAAGAGAGAGTTTCGTTTCCACCCCATCAAGGAGACAGTTGTGGAGGAGCCAGTTGATATCACTCCTTACCTTGACCAGTTGGATGAGTCCCTGAGGGACAAAGTACTCCAGCTCCAAAAGGGGAGGTAAATGCGGGCCCTGCTCCCCACCTCGGGAGGTCTGGCCCAGGCTGTCCTGTCCCCAGGGCTGTGGCACAGCAGGGCTTGGTGGGACACGTGAGGGAAGGATGTGGTGCGGATATGGGCTGGGAGTAGGCGGCCCTGTTCGCTTACCACTTGTGTTCCCACTCCCTAGATTCTGGGGATAAAAGCCTCTCAGAACCGTAGAAAGACGGACGGGGATTTCCTTGTTCTGGCCAGATCTCTGCCCAGAGAGCAGCAGTCTTCTACCTGATAGCCTCTCCCACCCACACTGGGGTTCTGTGCAGAGCCCCTTTGTTTCTGTGCATGTATGTGAGTGTTAGTGCGCACTGTGCTGGCTCTGTGTCCTGCCCTCTGCTATCATTTATGTCCCTGGGTTTCTTCTCATTTGTGTCCTGCAGTGATACGGAGGCCCAGTGTGAGGTCATGCAGGAAATCGTGGACCAGGTGCTGGAGGTGAGGGGACCCGTCCCTCCAGGAGGAAGCAGCCCAGGCTGCCTGGCTCAGAGCTGGCTCCCCACGTGCGTGTCATCCTAGGAGTTGGGCTGTCACCTTTCCCTCCCCAAGACGAGCCCACTTGATGTGGGACTTGCTAATCCCACAAGGGGAAGCAGATAAGCTCACAGGACTGGGGCAGGGGCACAGTACGATTTGGGTCTAGGTTGTGATCACTCCACCTCTCCCCTCTTTCACCACCCAGGAAGACTTTGACTCGGAGCAGCTGTCTGTCCTGGCTTCCTGTCTGCAGGAGCTCTTTAAGGCTCACTTCCGTGGAGAAGTGCTGCCTGAAGAGGTTACCGAGGAGTAAGGCTCATCGCCCGTACCCCTGGGTCTAGCAGCCAGAAGTGCACTTTTTTAAACGTGTTCTTTCTTTCTTGTTATTGTAGAGTTTTTTGTGGGTCTGGGGATCAAACTCGGGACCTCATGCTCACCAGGCGGGGGCTATCTCCTGGCCTCGGAAGCACACTCTTAAGAGTCTGAGTCCTTGAGGCACCTTGCTGTGTGGATTGGGGAAAAAAGTGATCTGTTCACTTAGTGCATGATTCTCACACATACTGTGTCGTTGGAATTAGGGTGTATTTTGTATGCTGGGCGGTAAACTAGCATTCCAGCCCTGCTTCAGATGGGATTGGACCTGGCCTGAGCTCTCCCTGCAGGGCAAAAGTCTCACCTTCACTGGCCAGGACAGTTTGGATTGTGGCCCATCAGGAGCCTGCTTTCTATGGGACGGCAGCACATTTGCCCTTGGGGTTGTAAAGAGGAGAGGGCAGCTGGCCTGAAACTGCCCCTGCCCCACGTAGGCTCTCACTATGGCTGTCCATTTGCAGGTCCCTGGAAGAATCTGTAGGGAAACCCCTCTACCTCATATTTCGGTAAGCACCCAGTGGCAGGAGAGTCTGCTGTTCTTCATCCTCCCTGACAGCACACTGAAGTCCCTGTCCTAGGTCCCAGGCTCCCTTTCTTGGGAGGAGGGTGCACAGAGTGCCCCGAGAGCCTGCGTGGGTCACACCTCTCCTCTCTCCCCCCCAGGAACCTGTGCCAGATGCAGGAGGACAACAGTAGCTTCTCTCTGCTTCTGGATCTTCTCTCTGAACTGTATCAGAAGCAGCCCAAGATTGGCTACCACCTGCTGTACTACCTGAGGGCCAGGTGTGTGAGCAGCCTGTGTGTCTCCAGTGCCGGGAGGTCCCCTGGGAAGACGGGTCTTTTCTTGCACACTGACTCCCTCCCTTGGCTGCCATCACAAGTACCTTGCATGTGTGTGTTCTGGTGGTAGGACTGATCCCAGACCTTGTGGGTTTCTGTCTGTCTTTGTGTTTTGACCCTGTGGATTGAACCTAGGGCCTTTTCACTGAGCTACATCCACAAACCACCTCAGCCATGCTTTTTTTAGGTGCTGAGAATGGAACTCATAGCCTTGCACGTGTTGAGTAGGGACTGCGCTGCTGAGCTACATCCCCAGCCCCACTGAGCTTTCAAACTAGGGTCTCCCTAAGTCAGTAGATTATCTAGGCTGGGCTTGAATTTGCAGTCCTCTCACCTCAGCTTTCCAGAGTGCTGGGATTATAGACGTGCATTACTAAGCTCAGCAAGTGTTTGTTTTCTTGAGTTTATTGAGTTATAATTCATAAAAGTGACCTTTTAAGTTGTACAGTTCTGCCAGGCATGGTGGTGCATGCCTGCAATGCCAGCATTCAGGAGGCTGAGACAGGACAATTGCTTTGAGTTCAAGGTCAGTCTGAACTACAAAATGAGATTCTGTCCCTAACAAAACAAACAACAAAAATTGGTTCGGTGGTTTTTAGTTTGTCTTCACAAAGTTAGGCAAATATCACTGCTCTCATTTAAAGCATTGCATAACCCCAAAAGAAATCCTTCTGGAGATGAAACCTGGGACCTGGGACGTGCTGAGCACAGGCACTGCCGCCGAGCCACCGCCTAACTTGTCACTCTTCAGTGCCACTCTGTGTATCCCAGGCCAGCCTCAAACTCACAGCGATCCCCCTGCTTCTTCCTCCCGACTGCTGGGATTACAGACGTGAGCCACCACACTAGGCACTGTAGTATATGGTACCGATTCCTGGTGGGCATGAGCCTCCACGCCCAGCATTGTTATATGTGATTACCGGGGATCAAACTAGAGACCTTGCGCTTGCAAGGCAGGCGCTGGAACCACTAAGCTAAATTCCTGGCCCAGGATTCCTATATGTTTGAGGTTAGCCTGAGCTACACAATGAGTTCAAAGCCAGCCTGAACTACAGAGCAAGACCTTGTCTCAAAAACTAAACAAACAAAAACAAAAAAAGATTGGTTTCTGTGTCTTCTTCTAGGAGTTGTGTGGTTTAGGTCCCTCGATCTAAGTCTGTGAGCCATTTTGGGTTAATGGCCCAGTTGTGGCATGAGAGTATTTTCCTAATGTCTAGGGCCCACAGCCTTGCCGGATCCCCTCTGGTGTTTTGTGCCTCCGAGCACCACTGCAGCCTTGGGTAGGGGCAAGGAGAAGGAAGGGTGTCTCCTAGCCATGGGCTCTGGGTCTGGGCCGAGCACAGGGCAGGACTGACAAGGAGCCTGCAGCAGGCCCTCTGGCACACTGGCAAGGGTTTGGCTCTGGCTTAAGCTCTCTCTTCTTGCAGCAAAGCCGCAGCGGGGAAGATGAACCTGTACGAGTCGTTTGCCCAGGCCACCCAGCTGGGGGACCTTCACACCTGCCTGATGATGGACATGAAGGCCTGCCAGGAGGATGATGTGCGGCTGCTGTGCCACCTCACACCCTCCATTTACACTGAGGTTGGTGACCCCTCACGCCTGCCCAGTGTGTGCACCTCCATGGCTGGAGCACAGCCCTTCTCGTTGGCAAGGCCGGTGCTCCCATACCACAGCTGACCCCTTCCAGCTTTTTTATTGTGTGTGGGTACTAGGGATTGTATCAACGGTCTTCGTACTGCATGCCCAGTCCTTTTCATTTGTTTTGTATGTTGAGCCAGGTCTCACTAAGTTGCTTAGGATGAATTTAAATTTGTGGTCCTGCTGCCTCAGCCTCGCGGAGTTAGGATGGCATTATAGGAATGTGCCTCTATGCCCAGCATTCCATCTCTTATTTTATTTGGGTTTTTTTTTTTTTTTTAGGCTTTTTGAGACAGGGTCTCGCTTTGTGGTTCAGGCTGGCCCTGAGCTCAGCCTCAAACTCACATCACAGCAATCCTCCTGCCTCTGCCTCCCAAGTGGTGGGATGACAGGCGTGAGCCACCACGCCCGGCACTGTGGTATGTGGTACTGGTTGCTGCTGGGCGCATGTCTCCACACCCAGTATTGTTATGTGGTTACCGAGGATCGAACCCGGGTCCTTGCGCTTGCAAGACAGGCGCCGGAACCACTGAGCTAAATCCGCGGCCCCCTGTGTTTTGTTTTGCTTTTAGTTTCTTGACACAAGGTCTCACTTTGTAGTTTAGGCTGGCCTTGAACTCACTGTGTAGTCCAGGCTGGTGAACTCATGGCAGTCCTCTTGCCTCTGCCTCCCGAGTGCTGGGATTATAGGCGTGAGCCACCACTCCCAGCTTCCATCTCTCAAATCCTGAAGGTTTTCTGAAGTTCTCAGAATTCCTATCCTTTGGCTTTATTATGGTATTATTTGGAGACCTAGACCTGTGTACGCAACTCTCAGCTTTGGGCCCAGGACAGGGCTCTAAACAAGATTCAGGTTCATGTGTCTTGTGCCCGGTGAGCTTATGACCCACCTGGATTCTCCGTGGTTTCCAGAGAAGACCAAGGCTCCTAGGCAGCGACTCAGCTTCTGTTTCCCCTGGTTTGTATGTAGTCTTCTCCTGGGCCAGACAGAGGAGGAAGTATCAGCTCTTCTTCTTGCTATAAGTTTTTAGGAAGAGGGAAATGAGGACCAGGGTGTGGCTCTGCCCACAGGGCTGGGATCCCAGCCAAGTGGGGGGACTCTGCCTCCCACCCAGACAGTTCCACACTTCTTCTTTGCTGGGAGAGCCCATAGGTAGATCTCTCTGCTGCCAGGGATATCTTTTCTTTTCTTTTTTTTTTTTTTTTTTTAGGGTTTTTGAGACAGGGTCTCGCTTTGTAGTTCAGGCTGGCCCTGAGCTCAGCCTCAAACTCACATCACAGCAGTCCTCCTGCCTCTGCCTCCCGAGTGCTGGGATGACAGGCGTGAGCCACCACGCCCGGCACTGTGGTATGTGGTAATGGTTGCTGCTGGGTGTGAGTCTCCATGCCCAGTATTGTTATGTGGCTTCCGGGGATTGAACCCGGGTCCTTGCACGTGTAAGACAGGCGCCAGAACCACTGCGCTAACTCCCCGGCCCAGGGGTATCTTTTCTTATTGCTATTCCCAGAGAACTGACCATCACCCAGTGCTGATCACTCTGGTCTCCCCCTGGAAGCCCCACTCCTACACACAGCATTATGCACGCACAGAAGACACTGCAAGGCCTTCAGGATGAGACCAACATCTCAGCTGCTGAGTCTGTGGAAGGAATCGCATCACACCCTGGGCAGTGGGACAGGACCTAGTGGTCCAAGGTGAAAGCTCAGCTCTGAGCTCCTGCCCCAGTCTCCCTCCTTCTCTGTTTAGTTTCCAGATGAAACCCTGAGGAGCGGGGAGCTGTTGAACATGATCGTGGCTGTTATTGACTCTGCCCAGGTGAGTCTTAAACTTTGTCACCCCAGATGCTTGAAGACAGTATGAGGGGATTTGGGGCTCTGCCTTCTCTCCAGGGCTGCACAGAGGAGCAGAGACTCTGCAGACCAGTCAGGTACACGGTAGGCCCTGGAAGCAGGAAGGGAGAGTGAGCCCCTCGTCCTCCGTGATCTTTGGACACTTGTTTCCTCAGGAACAGCTGAGGTAGCTGGTTTTTAGTTCTCAAGACCATCCCCCGGGCTCAAAATGAAATAGCTGGATCCTTTCCACTTTCCACCTTGTGCGGCCCTAAAAGGCTGCAGGTGTGCTGGGGTCCGTCTCAGGCCTGGACTGGAGCCCCATCTCTTCCCCATCCAGGCTCCACTCACGAGGAACCGAGCACTGCGGAGACCTCTTTTGCTTTTACTTTGGCCTTTCTCCACCCACCCGGTTCGGAGCCCAGCCTCCAGGCCCTCCCCTGCTCCTCAGGCCCAGGAACCAGTCACCAGGCACTGGCAGTTTTTCGTAGCTGTTTTTGCCCCACCAGACTGTGGTTCCGTTAGGCCTGTTGCTGGCTTTCCGACGCTGAGTACTGAGCCGTCCCCTCTGGCTGGCCTCAGCCCCTTTTAGAGCTGACAGGTCTGCTCTTTACCTGCCCCTCGTAGCTGCAGGAGCTGGTTTGCCACGTGATGATGGGGAACCTGGTCATGTTTCGGAAAGACTCGGTCCTCAACATCCTCAGTAAGTGGGCGGACCTGGGAGAGGAGAGGGCACAGCCCTGTGTTTTCCAAGGGAAGGTGGTTCTCGGCCAGGAAGTGAAGGCTGCTATGCGGTCATGGGTTAGTTCTCTGTCTTCCTTATTCTGGAAGAGGGACAGCTCCCCCTCGTCCCTCCAGCCTCAGGGCCAGTGGGAACATGGGAGCCCTGTGAAGACTGGAAGTAAGTGCTGTGTGGGAAGGAAAAGGTTCTAAATCTGAGCTACTGTCCCTTCCCCTGTGCCACCCCTGCTTGGGGTGCTTTTCCTTGGTGGACCAGCTGTGCTGGGCTGGGGTATGTGCATGAGAGAGAGAAAGAGAGACGAGACAGGACAAAGACTGAGAGTGAAAAAGGTTTCTCTGTCTCTGCCAGTTCAGAGCTTGGACTGGGAGACCTTTGAGCAGTACTGTGCCTGGCAGCTCTTCCTGGCCCACAACATCCCTCTGGAGACCATCATCCCCATCCTGCAGCACCTCAAGTACAAAGGTGGGTAGGGCTGAAGTGTGGAAGTGTCCAGCTGGACAGGTCGAGGCCTCTAGGTTTCTAGGTGCGCCAGGGCCTTGTCCCAGCACCGCAGTGCAGAACAGGCTGTGTCGTGGCCGTGCAGAGCCACCGGAGCCAATCTAAGGCCGAGCTTGCTCTTCTAGTGGCGTGGGGGGGTGTCCCCCTTAACAGCCTCTCCCCTTGCCCACAGAACATCCAGAGGCCTTGTCTTGCCTGCTGCTTCAGCTCCGAAGAGAGAAGTGAGTTCCATCCCCGGGCTCCTTAACTGTCAGTGCAGTATACCAAAGATAGTGTATGAGGGGCTTCCGCCCTACTCTCTTTGCCCTTTCCTTTTTCCTGTTGTTGCTGTCTGCTCATTCTGCCCTTTACCTTTTGTGACTTAGAAACAAGCAGCTCCCCAGGGATTGGAGCTTCCTCTGACTTTGCCCCCTTGCCTGAGAGCTGTCCATAAAAATGAGGAAATAGGAACCAGACACCTGTGCTTCCTGCTGCCAGGGCAGTTCTAATCCTGATGACCCCTGCTCCCTGCCCCTCCTGCACACAAGCTAATCAGGAGGAAGGGTCAACGTGCAGAGGTCGTCCCTTCCCTCCCTCAGCCTGACTACAACAGCCGCTGGGCTGTGGGCTCGCTGTCAGGTTGGGCACAGTGGGTGAGAAGCAGAGGCAGCTCTTTCCATCGTAGACCTGTTAGCAGCCTCCTGAGATCAAAGGCCACAGCTGTCTTTTCCCTCCTCCCACCTCCTCTCCTCCCTTGCCTGAGCTACCAGTACAGTGTCCTACAGGAAGGGAGAAGTTAGCCGTTTGGGAACTGGTTTCACAGCCCCTCCTGCTGCTTCCTCGAGCAAGCCAGTTGCAGCCTGGCTTCCAGCGAGCGGGCAGGGCTGGGTATGCACACTCCACAGGCCAGTCTTCTCCTCCCTGGTCTGAGGGAGGCTGGGGGGCTGGCAGGCCTCCTGCCCTGCATATATGTGCAGCTTCCAGCACAACAATGGAAGAATCTCACTTCTTGTCTCCTGGCTTGCACAGAGAACCAGCCGTTCCTCGCTTAAAGGGGAGGGGAGACGATAAGAGAGCAGGAAGCCACAGGGGGGCTGTGGGTGAGGCTGGGGTTTGGAGAGTGGGAGGGGGAGACCCACAGTCCCAAAGCCTGGCGAGCACAGTGCTCATTTCCCCCAGGCCCAGTGAGGAGATGGTGAAGATGGTGCTGAGCCGGCCCTGCCACCCTGATGACCAGTTCACCACCAGCATCCTGCGGCACTGGTGCATGAAGCATGACGAGCTGCTGGCAGAGCATATCAAGTCCCTCCTCATCAAGAACAACAGCCTCCCTCGGAAGAGACAGAGGTGGGGTCTGGCTCTGCCTGGGCTGTGGGTGACACTTAGTGTTGTAGCCTCGTCCGTGCAGGATGAGTGGCAGTGCTGCCCCTGCTCCTTGTGCCTCCTAGCCACACAGTGCTTCTGTCAGGCCACCCAGCCTACGCCCTCCCCAGCACGGGCCTCCTCCGCCCTGTGAGTGGAGGGTGTCTCACACAGGGTGCCCTCCCCAGCTCAGGGCTCTCCTGCCTCCCCATGCAGCCTGCGGAGCTCCAGCAGCAAGCTGGCCCAGCTGACCCTGGAGCAGATCCTGGAGCACCTGGACAGCCTTCGCCTCAACCTGACCAACACCAAGCAGAACTGTAGGCCTGCCTCGGCCCCTCACGTCGGGCGGGGGCGGGGGCACCAGGGCCCAGACCCTGGGGGACACAGCCTCGGGCGCGTCCACAGCTCCCGACGTCTCACTGCCTTCTTCCCTGCTCTCCCTCCTGTCCCCTCTAGTTTTCAGCCAGACCCCAATCCTTCAGGCCCTTCAGCACGTCCAGGCCAGCTGTGACGAAGCCCACAAGATGAAGTGAGCCTCCTTCTGCTTTGGCCCCAAGAAGTGATGGGGAGGAGGCCTGCAGAGGCCGCAGAAGGAATGGGTTGGGAGCCCGGAGAGGGGCAGCTGTCATGGGGCCCAGACTCGGGCTTCGAAAGCTTGTCCTTGCCTGTAGGTTCAGCGATTTATTCTCCCTGGCTGAGGAGTACGAGGACTCGTCCACTAAGCCGCCGAAGAGCCGGAGGAAGGCGGCTCTGTCCAGCCCTCGGAGTAGGAAGAATGCCACTCAGCCCCCCAACGCTGAAGAGGAGTCAGGCTCCAGCAGCGCTTCAGTAAGACCGGGCAGGGCACTGCCAACATAGCGAGCGGGAGGAGAAAGGGGCAGCAGAGCCGAGAGTGGTCTGGCCGCTGTCCAGGCTGGTCACGTTACCCCCCTTTCCACCTCTTCCAGGAGGAAGAAGACACAAAACCAAAGCCCACCAAGCGGAAACGGAAAGGGTCCTCTGCGGTGGGCTCTGACAGCGACTGAAGCCCCAGGCCCGGCCCACCCCAGGAGGGCTGCCCTCCTTCCTGGGGAATCAGAGGCTCATCAGCGGGGGCGTGCAGGCTGGCCGGGAAGGATGAGATGCTTCCCGGGCCTCGCTCCTGCCCTGCTGCCCCCCTGCCCCACCCGCGGTTCTCACAGCAGCCCCTCAGTCCCTGAGGAGCCGCTTCCGCAGCGAAGGGTGGCGCGGGGTGCTGGGCGGGACAGCGGGAGGAAGCGGCGCCCACCCCTGCCCTCTTGGCTGACTCGCCACCCTCCCGGCACCCTGTGAGCCTGGCCAGGGCCCCTGAGGCAGCGGCGAGGCCGAGCCCTGAAAGGGAAGACCCTGCTGCTCCCCTGCCTGAGGCAGGGGTTGCCCTGAGGCGGCCCCCAAAGCTGGAGTCCCAGCCCCAGAGGAAGTCCCTCAGAACTGTGAAATGGCCTCATTTCCTTGGTTCTGTTTTGGCTTTTTCATTTTCTTTCTTTATTTTTTCGGAGATAATTGTGTTTTTAAAGTTGGTTTTAAATGACAATAAAACTACCCAGAACATTTATGTCAGAGTTGCGCCTGCATTTACCCTGTGAGCACAGGTGGTTCCCGCGCCCCTGCCGCCTTGCTTCTGGCCTCACTGTCCCTGCCCTCCCCGTGCTTCCCGAGCCGCAGGGGCTGCGCCAGGCACCGACCTGGCCTGGGAAGTCGCCGTGGCACCGGCCGCCTATCGCTCCTCAGGACACTCAGGTCGTCCCGCTGCGCCCGGCCCGGGTCTGCACGGAATACGGACCCAGGGCTCCGCCAGCGCCCACTCGCTGCCCCACGGGCACCGCACAGCGGCCGGTCTGACTGCAGGCCAGCCGAGGAGGGAATGGGGTGCGCTGCAGACGCGAGCCCGCCTTCCCACAGGATCCGGGCGGCCCTCTCCCTCCTTCCTGGGAAGATCCAAGCCGCCCGAGGCCTCTGCTTCCTGTGTCCTCTCCACATGGGTTCCAGGCTGGGGAGATTCTTTGGCCTCAGTTACTTTGACCACAGGGAGGGGCCTCTGCCCGCAGCCCCCCGCCCAGGGCCACCGCCTCTCCCTACCTAACTGTCCCTCACCCCCGGGGGCTGCTGCGGCGGTGTCTGGCCGTCCAGCAGGCAGGGACCTGCGGGCCCGCACTCGGGAGGCTTACGCAGAGGATGGCTGCGAGCTCCCGCCAGCGCGGCTACACGCGGCTAGACAGCGAGGCCAGGCCCTCCCCGCCCCGAACAAAATCCTAAATGGGGCCGGGGCCAAGATCTTCCTCCATCACGCCTGAAGAGGAGCTACCGACGGAGAGCTGCTCCGGAGCCCAACGCCCGGCTCACCGACCCCTGGCAGTCGGGAGCCCCGGGCGGGGCGGGGCGGGGCGGGCGGCCGGACTGGGGTGGAGGCCGCCCGCTCCCAGCCGGGCCGGTTCGGCTCCAGCTCCGCGAGGGCAGGCCTTGTTTCCGGGGGCGGTGGCAGGCGGGCGGGCCAGGGTGCGGTGCTGCGGAGGCAGCGCCATGGCGGCCGTGCTCCTGCTGTCCGCGCTCCTGCTGCTGCCCCTGCTGCTGCTGAGGCTGCGCCTTTGGCCGCAGCTGCGCTGGGTCGCGGCGGACTTGGCCTTCGTGGTGCGCGCTGTGCGCTGTAAGAGGGCCTTGAGAGCGCGCGCGCTGGCTGCAGCGGCCGCTGACCCGCAGGGTCCCGAGGGTGGCTGCAGCCTGGCCTGGCGCCTGGCTCAGCTGGCTCGGCTGCGCGCGGCGCACACCTTCCTTGTCCACGGCCCTAGGCGCTTCAGCTATGCAGAGGCGGAGCGCGCGAGTAACCGGGCGGCACGCGCCTTCCTGCGATTGCAGGGCTGGCAGGGGGGGCCCGGCGGCGGCGGCTGGGGCGCAGGCAGCGGCGTGGCGCCTGGGGCACGTGGAGGCGACGGGGCGACCGGCCAGACAGATGTAGGCCCGCTGGCACCGGGGGCGACTGTGGCCCTGCTCCTCCCCTCCAGCCCAGAGTTCTTGTGGCTCTGGTTCGGGCTGGCCAAGGCCGGCCTGCGCGCGGCCTTCGTGCCCACCGCGCTGCGCCGAGGCCCCCTGCTCCACTGCCTCCGCAGCTGTGACGCGCGCGCGCTGGTGCTGGCGCCAGGTGAGTCCGGAGTGGGCCATGCTGACCGGGTGCACGTGCCACCCGTCGAAGGAGCGGAGCTGTTACCCTGGGGTCCGGCAGTGAGCGGGGAGGAGCCTTGTTTGGCGAAGAGGTAGTGTTGAGCCTGGTTTCCCAAGCGTTCCCGGACCCATGATGGGGTGGCCGTGCCCGTCACCCCGCCTGCAAGCAGTGTGCAGGGGCCAGAGGCCAAGGGCGAGGAGGGCGCCTGACGAGCGGCAGAGCCACGGAGCTGTGCTTTCCCAACCCTCTAGAGTTCCTGGCGTCGCTGGAGCCAGACTTGCCAGCCCTGAGAGCCCTGGGGCTCCACCTGTGGGCCGCAGGCCTTGAAGCTCACCAGGCTGGAATCCGCGACGTGCTAGCAGAGGTGGCAGCTGAAGCGGATGAGCCAGTGCCAGGCTACCTCTCTGCGCCCCGCAGCATGACGGACACGTGCCTTTACATCTTCACCTCTGGCACCACGGGTGAGGCCCGGCAGTGCCCAGGTCGCCCCTTCGGAGACTCCGGGGAGGGTGCCTCTGAGTGCCTAAACTCCCATTCCCCAGGCCCCGCTTCTCCTCACTCCTCTTCTGTCCCCAGTGCCCACCACCTCCCAGACAGCCTGCCCTCTCTCCCCTGCCTGTGGGACACCGAGCAGGCTGCGGCAGAGGGAGAGGGCGCAGCGCTCAGACCCGTCCCCTACCCCGCCACCCCGCAGGCCTCCCCAAGGCTGCTCGGATCAGCCATGTCAAGGTCCTACAGTCCCAGGGCTTCTACCAGCTGTGCGGTGTCCACCAGGAAGATGTGATCTACCTCTCCCTCCCCCTCTACCACATGTCCGGCTCCCTGCTGGGCATCGTGGGCTGCTTGGGCATCGGTCAGTCTCCTACCACACACTCCTCTAGCAAAGACTGCTTCCCTGGGGGTCTGTCCTGCGTGTGCCAGGGTGGAAAGCGCAGGGGAAGGAGGAAGCAGGGCCACTCTCCAGGACCCCTGGTACAGCGGGAAGTACCACACAGGCAACCAGAGGGCCATGCCCATCACAGAGCTCCACGGTGAGGGGAGGGTTGTCGTCTAGGAGGAGGCAAATAGCCACACAGAGGACAGGGCAGGACATGGGGGCCACGGCAGAGGCCTGGAGTACTTGGCGCGGGGACGCAGGAGAGGGGCATTCGCTCGTCCAGGCAGGTCGGAAGGAGGGCCTCCTGGTTGTGGCAGGGATAGGTCTCCACCAGGTCCTTCCCGGGGAGCCGCACTGCAGAGAAGGCCATGGCAAGAAAGAAGGTGAAGTGCCCAACCTCCCCTTCCGGCAGGGGCCACGGTGGTGCTGAAGTCAAAGTTCTCTGCCAGCCAGTTCTGGGCGGACTGCCAGCAGCACAGAGTGACAGTGTTCCAGTACATCGGAGAGCTGTGCCGGTACCTTGTCAACCAGCCCGCGGTGCGTGGGGAGCCACTGATGCAGACGGGGCCCACTGCCGTTGGGGAGCTGGGGGGAAAGAGCCAGAAGGAAACGGCAGTGTGGTGCGGGCCCCTCGGACATGGAGGGCGGATGGAGGGTCACATGGTGTTCTGGGGAACAGAGAACTTCCTCGGGGAGCTGGCTTCCTCATTTGCACCCTGCCTCCCATGCAGAATGAGGCAGAACGTGGCCACACAATCCGCCTGGCAGTGGGCAGTGGGCTGCGCCCCGACACGTGGGAGCGTTTCCTGCGGCGCTTTGGGCCCTTGCAGGTGCTGGAGACCTACGGCCTGACTGAGGGCAACGTAGCCACCTTCAACTACACCCGACAGCGGGGTGCTGTGGGCCGTGCTTCCTGGCTCTACAAGGTAAGGGCAGGCGGAACCAGGAGGGACCGGGGTGCCCGTGCGGTGGCCCCACAGGCTGCAGAGCCAGCTCCTGCTCTCCTCCCCAGCGCCTCTTCCCCTTCTCCCTGGTCCGCTATGACGCTGCTGCAGGGGAGCCGGTCCGGGACGCCCGCGGGCGCTGTGTTGCCGCCGCTGCAGGTCTGCGCTCAGCGCCGTGGGCGGGGTGATGCAGCTGCCAAGCAGGGTTGGACTCCTGGGTCTGGTGGGGGCGCGGAGGCCCAGGGGGTCTAGGGGTGAGGTGATCAGCCCATGCTGACCCCAGGGACTCTGCCAGGTGAACCAGGGCTGCTGGTGACCCCGGTGAGCCAGGAGTCCCCATTCCTGGGCTACGCGGGAGGCCCAGAGCTGGCCCAGCGAAAGCTGCTGCAGGATGTCTTCCGGCCTGGGGATGTGTTCTTCAACACGGGGGACCTGCTGGTGTGTGATGACCACGGCTTCCTTCGTTTTCACGATCGGACTGGGGACACCTTCAGGTATCTCCCGTAACTGGTCCTAAACACTTCAACCCCCTCACTCCTCTCCAGCCTGCTCAGTCCTCCGGGTCCTCACCCAGACTCATCCTCAGTCCTCGGACACAGTCCCTAAGCTTGGAGTCGCTCTCCCTCCAAGCTCGCCAGCCCTGGCCATGGGCACCTGGCTTCAGCTGTCTGCTCTCCACCAGATGGAAGGGTGAGAACGTAGCCACAACTGAAGTGGCAGAGGTCTTTGAAGCCTTGGACTTTCTTCAGGAGGTGAACGTCTACGGCGTCACTGTGCCAGGTACCCAGGCGCGGGAGTGGGGAGGCAGCCAGCCATCCCGGTTGTAACGCTGGGTGCAGGGAGCACGAGGCCCTCCTGGTAGCTGCCAAGGTGGCTCAGACTGCCCCACACTTGCCAGGACACGAAGGCAGGGCTGGGATGGCAGCCCTCGTCCTGCGTCCACCCCATGCTTTGGATCTCAGGCAGCTCTACGCCCAGGTGTCAGAGAACCTGCCATCCTATGCGTGGCCTCGGTTCCTCCGACTCCAGGTAACTGCCCCTGCCCTGAGCCTGCGTCCCCAATCCAGAGAGGACCAGCCGCGTGACGCATCCTGTGGTGGGTGCAAGTAGCTCTCCCCTAGCCGTGTCCCTTCCGCCTCCCCCGCGGCCTCCCTCCTGGCCTGGTGCCTTCTCTTCCCAGTCACTCCCCTGCGTGGCTTCACCTTAGGTCCCCTTTTCCCAGATTTCCCCCTTAGAAAAAATGTCAGCAACTCAACTGAGCCGGCTGGGTGGAGGCTCCCTTCTGCCTCTTCCTTCTCCCCAGGAGTCTCTGGCCACCACCGAGACCTTCAAACAGCAGAAGGTTCGGATGGCGAGTGAAGGGTTCGACCCGGGCACACTGTGCGACCCGCTGTATGTCCTGGACCAGACTGCGGGCGCCTACCTGCCTCTCAGCCCTGCCCGGCACCGCGCTCTTCTGGCCGGGGACCTTCGAATCTGAGACCTTCCATACCTGAGGCACCCAAGGCAGGGCCTCTGAATGCTGCAGGTACCCCTGGGGCCGTCAGGGAGCCTGCGTACATGAACTGTCATTGTGCTGTAATAAACACAGCCGTCTTTCTGATCCGATCGGAAGTCTGCGTGTGTGAGAGCCCGGGGCTCTGCATCGCTCCCGACTGCGGCGCGCCTGTCTGCACACGCCGCCCCTCTCTCTCGGGCCAGTCTTGGGTGGCTGCACGGTCGGCGTTTGCCTGGGCCTGCGTCCCGTCCATCCTGTTTTTCTCTCTGAGCACTGGGCCCATTGCTCTGTCTGGGGACCTGGAGAGCCCTGGCAGCACTGCCCGGGTAGCCTGCCCACGCTTCTCCACAGCTCCGTATGTGGCCGGGCCTGGGCCCAAGTCCGCGGGGCAGAACAGGGAGGCCGCAGACTCCCTTCATCTGTCTACTCTGAGAAGCCAGTGAGGGGCATCCAGATCCACAGTCCCCGCTCCTGTGGGGCCTGGCCCTACAGTCCCAGAAGGCAGAGTCCAGGAGTGGGCTCCAAGTCCCTGCATGCCAGCTGGAGGGACGACAGATAGAATCGAAGAAGCCTGTACCTTGGTCCTGAATAAAGCGGCCAGAAAGACTACCTGAAAGGGTTTTTATTTTGGTTTTGATGAACAAGTTTATGTATACGTGTAGTCACCACGCATAATTGACCTAAAACCTAAATAGGATAAGTCCAGAGATGTAGCTCAGTGGCACTATGCCTGCCTGGCAAGTGCAAGGTCCTGAATTTGATCCCTGATATGGAAAAAAAAAAAAAAAAGACAAATTTTAAAATCACTTGAGGGCCAGGGATTTAGCTCACGTGGTACTGTGCTTACTTTGGAAGCACAAGGGCCCGAGTTTGATCCCCAGTACAAGAAAAAAGAATGTAAAATCACTTGAAGGCCTCTCCATAAAAGATCTTCCCGGGACATAACCAGATGTGACCTGACACAATGCCACCTTCACTGGCAGAGGTCCTAAAATTCCAGGGCCAAGAACACAGCCCTCTTGTTCCCTCTTAGCAGACCAACCACTGACTAAAGCACCACTGGCCATGCGATGTGGAGGGAGCTGCTCCTCTAGAGCCCTGGTAAACAGCCTCATGCGGGCATGCACAGGGCCGCCAGGTGCAGGATGCGGCGCGTGCAACGGGTCCACACACTTCATTACCATGAGGGCAGCAAGTACACTCGTTAGGAGAAAAACAAATGGACTCAAGTTTTGCACCTTAATGACAAGGCTCCCCAGCTCTTGTCCATACAAAACAACAAAATTTTGCCGGACGTGGTGGCTCACGCCTGTCATCCCAGCACTCGGGAGGCAGAGGCAGGAGGATTGTGATGTGAGTTGGAGGCTGAGCTCGGGGCCAGCCTGAACCACAAAGTGAGACCCTGTCTCAAAAACCTTAAAAAAAAAAGTTCTTTTTTGGTACCCGTGATCGCACTGAGGACCGTGTACGTGTCAGCTGGGCGCGGTGCCCCTGGCCTGAATCTCCAGCCATGCTCTCGAACTTTCCAACTTTTTTTCAGTGGTAGTGGAGCCTGAAGCAGTGGTGCACTCATGCTGTGCAAGATTTCTGTCCCGGGGGCAGCTCCAGCCCTTTTCATCTTGAGATGAGGTCTTGCTAAACTCCCCCAGCTGGCCTTGAACTTGTTCCTAGGTCTCCCGGGAGGCCGGGACTGCAGGCGCGCACCACCACCCTGGTTATCCTCTGCCTGGGGTGACCTTCCAGCCCTCTCCCAACGTGGAAGGTCAGCAAACACCCACACCAAGCCCGGGGCCCCACGCTCACCTTCCGCAACTGCAACTTGCCCCACATCCACTGCCCGCTCCGGCCTGTGGTCGGCGTGTGGCGGGTGAGCACGCGCTCATCGGGGCGCGACACCTCCGGGGACCGGAGGGAAGGGCGGGCGGGAAGAGCGCGGAGAGGGCGGCGCCCGCCTCCCGCCGCATTTCCGCAGACTCCTCCCCGCGCTCGCGGCTCCTCACACATTCAGCGCTGACACTCGGCGGCTGGCCACGGGCGCCGACCTGAAATGCAGCCAGTCAAAGCGGACGTGCTGCAAATTCGCGCCACGCAGGCAGCAAAGCCCCAGCGAAGGGCTCAGGAACGACTCGTCCGCGTCGCGTGCGCGCGCGGCGCTGCCAGTCGGGACCCGCGGGGCGGGGACGCTGCACTCGGTCTCCCCGACTGCGGCCTCGCACAGGGCAACCACCGCGCGGGCGGACACGTGCCCCGAGCACCCGAGCACCCGAGCACCCGAGCACCCGAGCACCCGAGCACCCGAGCACCCGAGCGACGCCGCCTCACCGCACGCCCCGGGGCGAGGGCGGCGCTCAGCTCGGCCTCAGCGGCTCAGCTCGGGTTTTGTCTCAACCCAGACTGGCCTTGGCTTCACAGCAACACTCGACACTCGACCCCGGAGCTCCAGCCTCGCGGAGCCGGAGCGCCGCCCTCGACCTCGCCCTCGCCCTCG
>PVIR01010364.1:0-50269 GCA_004026965.1 Petromus typicus | reverse complement strand
GAGGGTGATGGGTAGGAAGCTCTGCCCATTGGTTGTTCTGGGTCATTCATAAAATCTGACTGAATCAGAAGAATATTCTCTTACTGGGAAGCCAGTGGCTTCCTTTCATCAGAAGAAGAGAACCTGACACTTGGGGCAAGGCTGGCAGGAAGCCGCGCTGAGGAGCTGCTGTGAGCCTTGCCCAGCGTGCTCCTCCTCAGTCTCGGGCTTGTGTACTGACAGCAGCGCTCTTTATGTTAAAGGCCTGTCACATTTGTGTCTCCATTGTAAGATGTCTCGGGTCTTGCTGGAAATAGGCAGGGCAGGATGAGTGAAGGGAGAAACTATAGCACCTACTGGTACTGACTATGGAAGGCCCTGCACTGGGGAGTTTACAGAATTGGCTTAAGCGCCCCACAGTCTACTGAGGAAGACGCTATTAGGAGCCTGTTTCATAGCAGAGGAACTAAAGCAGATCGGGAGGAGAAGTGAACTCAAGGTCTTGGAGCTGCTAAGCAGCAGAGCTGGGGCTCACAGACCTGCTCCTCACAGACCTGCTCTTCCGCTGTCCAGGCAAGTGCGCCAAGGAGGCTGCGGGAAGGGAGAAGAAATCCCAGGTCCCGTAAGTAGCCATGTCTACAGCCCTGGCTCCCTTTCGTGAAAGCCTCAGCAGTCTGGCAGAAGGGTGTGGGTCAATTCTGAGTTGCAGGCAAGAGGAAGCTGAGCCTCCAGCTGGCCAGCAGTCTCCGGCTCGTCCCTTGGGGTCTCATGCTATCCCTGGAATATCAGTGTGACAAACAACAAATCCAATCTGGGGTCAGGCAGTTGCTTCTGACTCACTGGCAGGCTGAGCTGCTGAGTCAGCCCGGGGCCTGGCCAGGAGGCTGTCGCTCTCCCGCTGCTGACTGCCTTCTCTGGTCCCTGGTTTCCAGCGCTGTGCCCTAGACCCGCTCACCCAGTGCCTGCCTGTGCATTGCAGCTGGTGCCATCCTGAAGGATCCGATGGGTTATTCGTACAGGACGATGTTATGATTTGAACAGGATTTGTCTCTGAAAGTGGCTGGAGCTCATTCTCCAGGAGGAGATATTAAAAGATGGGGGAGGTAGGACCTCTGCGCTCACAAACCAAAGAACCTGCCATGTGGTTATGGGTTATCCCTCAGGCTCTGCTGGGAAAACCCAGGTCGTTCGTGTGCTGCCTGAGTCTTGTCGTGTGATGTCCTGGGTCACTGGGGCTTTGCCAGCAAGAAGGCTGTCATCCAATGCAGCCCTCCAATCTTGGCCAGAGCTATGTGCTGAAATAAACTTCTTTTTTAAAAAACTGAAATCTTTATTGGTACATTACATACACACATCATGACTGCACTCAACAATGAGAATTTGACAAAAAAGTAAGGAAACAAATTTTATGTATATGGGGGGGTGGTAGGGTGGGTAGGGCTATGGGAAAAAATGAGAATTAAGTTGTGTCTTATACTGGTACAAATCCCCATTATGGAGTGCAATCATGATGCATATATGTAATGTACCAATAAAGATTAAAAAAATTAAAAAAAAAAAAAACAATGAGAATTTGTACCAGTTTAAAAACATTAACCTACCTGGCCTGTGCTGCTGTGTCATGAGCAACAGAGAGTGAACTGAGATGGAAGGCAGTGGCAGTGGCGACAGAGAGCTGAGGGTCCTGTTCTTGCTGCTGTCAGCCCTCTGTGGGCCTGGCACCCCTCTCAGGGTCTCCTCACAGGAGTCTAGGGTCCCTCTGCGCTCTCACAGTCCAGGATTCTGAGGAGCCACCTTTCCTGTGTGCTTTTTGTGTTATGAAGGGAGCAAATGGACACTTTTTTAATACAGGGGGCTTGAGTGTAGGGTTTCACAAAGAACTAAGCCTCCAGGCACCCCTCCCCCACTTTATTTTGGCACAGGTTCCTATTAGGTCACCATGTAAGGCTGGGCTCAAATTGACCATCCTCCTGCCTCAGCCTCCCATTTGTCAGGTAACAGATGTGACCACTACACTGGCCCCGGTGAGGAGATACTGGGTGTCAGGTGGCCCCTGAGAGGAGGTGTGGGCCTGGGGCTCTTTGATCAGGAAACTCCCATCCCCTGCCTGAGGCCTTCAGAGGAGTCAAAGCTGGGGTGGCACTCTGAGGCGGAGGGCCAGGGACAGGTCAGGGCTGTGGGACTTCTGTGTATTACACATGGCCCCTTGTGAGCCCCAGACACACCGGGTACAGAGCATTTCCTCTAGCATCCCAGCGGAGTGGAGGGTATGAGTGAGGGTGGAGCACCAGGAGGAAAGTGACATCCCACATGGTCTCCCCAGACGGCTCTGTGTCCTCCCATCACAGACGCCACCCCTGAACCCCATCAGAGTTCCTGCTCAGCCAGGCCGCAAGCCCAGCGCCTTGGCCAGCCCAGGAACCAGCCTCTCCAGAGAAACTTCCCACATCAAGGATGAAGGGAATGAAACGCCAGGCAGGGGTAAGGTTCCAATTGTGACATCCTCTGCTGTGAGACAGCACAGGGCAGGGGGCCTCTCCGGGAGCGCAGTGGGGTAGGGCTGGGGCCTGAAGTGGCGAACCATTCACGCGGGCCTCGGAGACGGGCCTGTCAGCGGGCAAGCTTTGTAGGTCCAGGTTAAAGGCGGAGGCCAGAGCCATGACCTCCCTCCCTGTTGTCTGCCATGCTTACCTCATGAGGTTCCACCTCAGAGGGAACAGGATAAGACCGACACGTGGACACTACGTGTTGTTGGTATCATTCTCCTTGCTATTTGCACACCGCAGGCGCCCCGCCCAACACCTCTTGAGCACGCTGCTGAGCAGGTGATCTTCCGCACAGAAGGACCAGGCTCCCCCAGCACCCAGCGGCCTCCTGGCTCGCCTCTGACATCCATCCTGCCTGAGTGTCCCTTCCTTCTTGGGGTTCCATGCTTGAAACGCCCTCGTTTGTTCCGCAGCCGCTCTCTGACCAGAATGGCCCAGACTCCCCGTCCTCCTGCGCATAAGTGACTTTTGCTGAAAAGCAGACCTCACGGGAGCACCAGCCCAGCGGTTTCAGGCCGTGCGGTTTACCTCATGACGTCATTTTCCTTCCTCCAGATAAACCAGAAGAGTCCTGTGTGCGGCTGAAGCTTTAGCGTCCAGAGGCCAGAGTGCCACTCTGACTCGTGTGGAAAGTCTGGGCCGGGCTGCGCCTCGCTGGGGAACGGATGGCTAGACTCGGCCAATTTAGGGTGACCTGGGATGCCTGCTGGGGGTTTTCTGGGTCTAAGGCCACTGGGAGTCAGCATAACACTCTACAAATGGAGAAACTGGCACAGGCCAGGGACTCCCGAGGAAGGGCAGGGAGCTGCAGCCGCGGAGCCCAGTCCTGAAGTGCGCCGGCACCAACCCTGCCACTGGAAGAAGTGTGAACCTTTTGGGCCTTGAGTCACCTGGGCCTTGCGTATGTAGGAAGAGAAGGGGACAGAGGTCTTCCTTCCCAGGCCACAGTCCTTCCTCAAGCCTCTGCTGGGTGGGGCGGCTCGTGCACAGGGTACTGTGTCCTGGGCTCTGTGCTTTGTCATCTATTCGGGTTCCAACCTCAGAGTAGTCTTCATGGAACAGCTGGTTTTCAGCAACAGAGCAAGACCCACAGCAGACAGGACTCTCCCGCGTCACAATTCTCAAAGGCCAGGCGCACAACAAATGCTCAGAAATGTTTGGTGCTTCTGCCCAGAAAAGCAAGCAGGAGTCGCCGGGCACATCATCCTGAGGACACTGAACCCCGGCTGACTTGGCCTCCTCTCCACAGCAGCCAAGGCATCCCGCTCCTCAGAGGGAGCACGCGCAGCAGGCTGGGGTCGAGGCACCCGAAACGCGGAATTGCCTCGGTTCCCATCTGGCCGCTCCCGGGCCTTCTGTGGGCTGGGGAGACCCCATTTCTCCCGCTCTTATGAAGCTTCTACTGGGCAGGTCATCAGGGAGCCAGGTGGAGCTCCGGGGGGAGCAGGAGTGGATCTCAGGGCCTGCAGTGAGGCGCGCACCTGTCTTCAGAGATCAGATCATAAGCACAGCGCTGAACAGTCCCCGTCCTTCCTGAGCACAGTGACACGCCCAGGCCCTGCCTCAGCAGGTCACATCCACAACTCCCCAGGTTCTTGTTAAATCACAACCCAGGGGCCAGCTGCTATTATTCCCATTTTATATAGATGAGGCAACTGAGCCACAGCTTTTTGGCCTAGGAGCTGGTGGAGCTGGGACTGGAATCCGGAGCTCTAAGATAGCGGGCTGTGGTCCTGACCATGGGGACTGGCCAACGTGGAGGGATTCGTGTCCTGGAAGGCTGTGCTGTGCCCATGCAGAGAACAGAATGCGGGACCAGGGCTGTGAGGAGCCACGGGCCCGCTCCGGAGAGGGCAGCCCCAGCCGTGCTCCGCAGAGGGACGATGGCGCCTGTGAGAAGGGCCGAGGCCGACTGGCAGAGTGGAGCTCGGCGGTAGTCCTCCTGCCCCCAGCTCAGGCCTGGGCTCCTCTCGGAGGGCTGTGCCCTTGAAGCCGATCCAGTGGAGATGCCCAGGGTGATGCCATCGCCTCCGCTCCCAGCCATCCTCGCACCTCTCTCCCTCGGGCCCTGGTGCCTCCCAGAGTCAGGGGTTGGGACTTAGCCTTTGGGAGAAGAAGGGCTGTGCAGCTCGGAGACAGGCTCGTGGGCTGAGCTGCAGATCTGGAGACTGATCCAAGCAGACAGAGCCCATGTGGGTGGTCTCGGGGCAGCCAGGGGGCCCAGCAAGGGCCAGCTCTGCTCAGTCCTTGGCCAGGGCCTTCGGGCTCAGCTGGGACAGGCACATCTGTGCTGCAGGCCAGGCTCATGTTAGGACCTCCAGATGGCCCAGAAGCCGTCCTCAAGTCACCCTGGACCTCAGCAGCATACCTACGTAGTCCCAGCTGACTACACACAGCCCTGGCAGCTCCTCTGCCCCCAGCCCAGCCACTCTCCTCTCATCAGCCATACCCTGCTCCTGGATCAGCAGAACCTGGGTCTCAGCCAGCTGGCTCTTCACAGCATCTGAGAGCAGGCAGGCAGAGCCCTGAGGTAGACTGCAGGGCTCAGGTGGAGAAGAGGCATTTCCCAGGGCAGGGAGCCCTGGGCCAGAGGCACAAGAGACGGTGTGTGAGCCACCCAGCTTCCCCTTCCTCGTGTCCCTGGCAGGAGGCCCAGGCTCAGAGCCGGCCTCACAGGCTGATGCGTGACTGAGAAGCCGACTCCTGGGCCCAGCTCTGGGTGGGAGGGGCCTGGGAAATGGAGTTGCAGGGCCTTGGAGGCCCTGTGGGGCCTGCCCAGGCTGTGTGTGGCGGCTGGGGAGGCATGGAAAAGCCCTTTTCTTCATTAAGCATTGGGTGGAGAGTGAAGGAATCAACAGGAATGTCTTTCCAGTTATCCCGCCTTGGGCTCGCGGCCTGGCTCCGGCTCCGGGGAAGCAGGTCTGCCTCTTAGCTCTTTACAGCTCTCCCTCTCCTTCCCAACCCAAGTAATCTGCTCTGGAGACATCTCTGAAGGAGGCGGGTGGTATTTTTCCCTGCTGTCTAGCTGCCCAGCAGCCCAGCAATAGCCCCTGGCTCTGGAACTTGAGAAGAACCAAACTCCCCCCTTCCCCGGACACGGTTTTCACTGTCGTGGGCCCGGCCTCAATGACACAGAGTTGTGGCCACCCCCGCAGGCCCTCCTGACACCCTGTCTGCAGTGGTGGCTGCAGTGACCCTCTAGGTAGCAAGGATGGCGAGAGTCTCCACCAACCCCAAGCTCTGCAGCTGGAGGACATCTCAAGACCCGCTGTTCCAGAGACAACACCCTGGCAGAGCCAATGCAAGAGTCCACGCTGGGTTTCCGTGTCCCAGCTGCAAGCCCAGGGGGCTGGGGGTGGACTAGTCACCTCAAAAGCCCTGAGTGCCAAGTGATCCCTCTTGTAACTCAGAGCCTGGAGTACGTGGAAGCAAGGAGGACTGAGGGAGGCAGAGGGGGCCTGGATACCTCCCGGGGGCTGCTGAAACAGGTGGGGACAGAGATGACGGCAACCTAGACAAATGCGAGCAGAGGGGATGGGGTGAGGTAAATATATTTGAGAGATTTTGGAAGAGAAGATGGGACCAGCGAGTAGCTGGATATGGGGATTAGACAGTCGTCTTTGCACAAGCTGGGCCACCATCATTGCAGCTCGAGGCCGGAAGCTGCTGCCCTCTCGTGGGGTTTGCCTTGGCCAGAGTTCCCTCTGTGCCTGCCCACTTACCTCGCGTCTCCGGGAGACCCAGCCCCCAGTGAATTCCAAGATGGAACTCCCACAGGGGAAGCTACACAGGTCCTTTGGAAGCTCACACACTTGTCTCTGCTTACAACTTAAACTGAGAAAGGTTCAAACACACCGGAGGAGAAAAGGGAGTTTCACGATCTCTATGAGCCCATCACTGAGCTTCTACCAGGATCCCCTCCCTCTCTCACTTCTCGTCCCTTTTTAAAGACAATCTCAAATGTATTATGTTATCGATAAATAATTTTTATATTCAACTGAATGAGGTTTTCTGGAACAAAAAAGCCTCAGCAGCAGTGAACTTGATTTCTGGGTCAGGAGGGAAGGTCATAGCGCGTCACAGCACTGCCTGCAGGTCGCGTGCAGTCTGTGTACTATGAGCCTGAGTGTGCAAATATGGGGAAATTCATATGAACTCAAACGGAGGACTCAAGAAGTGGCTGAGGAAACACGACCAAGGAACACTCTCCTCTTCTCTCTCTACCAGAAACAGGAAAACAGTGGAGTGAGAGAAAGTGTTAGGGATTCTTCTCTCTCTGCGGGGAAACTGTCCAGTGTGCAGGGTCCCCAGCTGTCTTCCGGCCGGTGCATCCTGCCCCCAGGCAGCCCCCTCCACAGGCAGGCTGGGGACCGGCGGGGGAAACAGCGCGTGGCCAGGCCCTGCATCTGCTGAAGCGTCTGTTTGCACAGGGTCATCTGGTTTTAATCCACTGAAATCTGAAAACTTTCCATGGGAACTTCTATTTTAAGCTCCTCCCTAAACAAACTCAACCTGAGCGGGCTGTGAACTCCTGAGCTGCTGCTGGAGGGGCTCCACTTGGCCCCAAAGAGGACTGAGCAGCCTGGCCCGGGAGCTCTGGAAGTCCCTCCTCACTGGGCCTCAGTCTCCTCTGCTGTGCAGCATTTGGCTGTAATGAGGAGACAAGGCAGCTGGGTTGAAGCCTGGCACCACCCTTTAGTTAACTACGTGACTGCCTTCAGGTCCCTCAGCCTGTCTGGGCTGCAGTCTCACCACCTAGAACACAGAGATAATAGAGTTGCTGGGATCACACAAGCTGATAGCAGCAAAGTGCTTCGTGCAGTGTCTGGGAGACCTGATGGCCAACACTCACTGCTGGCCATTCCAGACCCATTTTTCTAGTCATAAACCTGCTATGTATTTCACAGTGTATGTTCCTGAGCTGGGCACGGTGCTCACACCTGTAGTCCTAGCACTCTGAGGAAGGAGGATCGACGTGAGTTTGATGCCAGCCTGGGAGACAAAGTGAGCTCCAAACAACCTGAACTGTATGGTGAGATCCTGTAACAAAACAAGCTAACAAAAGCAGAGGGGTTTCTAGAGCAGTGCTCCACAGTCAGCCCCGTGGCGAGGGCCTCCCCACGACTCACACCCGAGCTGTGACTCCTGGCCACCTCCTCCGTGGCCTTTCACTCTGCACACTTGAGCCCAGGGCTCAGGCTCAGGGCAACACAGGAGGAGCGAATGAGAGCCTTTCATTGCAGAGTCACGATCAGAGATGCTTTGGCTGGATGTCCCCACAAGGTTATCTCGGTATGCTACATACAGCGCTTCGGACGCAGGTGCAGAGCTTTGTACTTACAAAGTGCTTCCCTGGACTCTGGCTCGATATTCCTGGCAGCCTCATTACCTTGTCCCATATTATTAGCGTTTGGATAGAAAATGTCTCCCGAAGGCTCACGTGGTCAGTACATCATGGGGACCCCCTCAGTAGATTAATCCATGATGAGTTCATAGCTGTTAGGAGGCAGGGCCTGGCTGGAGGAAAGAGGTGAGCAGCGCTTCTCTGTGAGGAACCTGTCCTGCCCAGCCCCACCCCTCGGTCCTGGGCTCTCCCGCTTCCTGGCTGCTAGAAGCCAAGCAGCTTTCCTCCCGAAGGCCCTTCAGCCATGTTTCCACCCCAGCCAGCTGACCGTAGACTGAAACCACGAACCAAAATAAACCTTTTCTCCTTTTAAGCTGTTCATGTCCAATATGTGGCACCCACAACAAGCTGACTAACACACATTCTAGTAAAGCCAGGGCTCGGGCTGGGGTGACATGCCCACTGCCACCCAGCTGCGCTGGCAGAGCCTGGGCTTCCTGCTGTCCTCTGTTTCTCTTCTCCCCGCACCTCGATGTTCCTGTTTTAACACCGCACAACTCCTTGGAGGGCTCCCTGGGACAACTTTGCCGGCTGCTCCTGGCAAAGGCAGCTCTGGGAAAATAGGAGTTGGGTGCAAGTGTGGGATGGGACCTGAGACGCCGGCGGGCATCGCCTCTCAGCCTCTTCCACATCTCGCTTGGGGAATTTCCCTCCCCTGAGCGCCTGACAATTAAACACAACATCTCAGCTAGTAAGAGAATATAAAGACCAAACAAGACAACAGCCGGGTGGATGAGGCCATTAATGCTTATAAAAGTGCTTTGAGCCCCTGGAAGAAAGGACACGCCAAACACAGGCCTCAGATGAGTATCGAGGTCAGCCGTGTATGCTGGTCTGGGGGCCTGGGGCTTCCCAGTCCCAGGAGGCTACCGAGGGCACTGGTCTGCTGCCAACCACACCACAACACATGTCCTTCCCCTGGGGCCTTCTGGGCCGGCCAGGGTGCTGCGGGCAGGTCCACCTCGAGGCCCATCCTTGGTCGTGGCCTTGGCACAGGCAGATTAGTCACCCACATGGCCACTGCTCACGGCACCTACGCAGCAGGCAGAGCGGCCTCCGGCATGAGGACTCAAGAAGTCTTGTCTTAGCTGCACAGACCACAAGGCTGAGGAAGCCAGCCTTGGGCTCTGCCCATGCGTGTGGGGCCTTGGGACACTCTGCACATGCACTGTGGGTTAGGAGGCACCAGGTTGGCTGGGGCTTACAGCTAGGCCGGAGGCTCTGGGGAGCTGGGCGCTGGCCTCCCACAAATGGACAGGTGTGGCCCTCACAACCTAAGAACCACCTCGATGGGGCTGCTGAGCTGGTGCTCACACCTATAGTCCTAGCACTCTGAGGCAGGAGGATTGAGGTGAGGGACCAGGGGCTGGTCAGAGGCAGGAGCTAACAACAAGTACAAGCAACCCTGAAGGAAGGGGCCAGGTAAGGAAAGGGCCCGGAGCCAGGCCAGGCTCTGGAGGCTGAAGCAGACTGCAGAAGCTCCCAGCGTGCAGGGTAATGGGGAACGACCAGGACAAGGCCTGAACTCTGCCTCAGGTTCTGCAATAACTGGGGCTGCAGCTACCACCCCGGCCAGCCAGGGCCCTTCCTGGGACATCACACAAGTCAGGGTCAACAGTGACCTCCACAGGCTGAGGGCAAATTTAAAAAGGTAGTGTGAGTCCCAGCTGTACCAAGTCTGCATTTCACCCTTTCCAACCCTTATACAAGGCTGTCCAGGTCTGACCCACCTTCCTTAGTGTACAAGGCAGTTCTGACCTGAAGGCCCCGCTGCAGCTAATCCTAGGAGCTGAGCTAAGAAATTTGAATGAGCAACCAGGCCGGGTTTCAGCCTTGGTTCTGCCTCCTGTCCCTCCAGTCACCTCTGTTTACCTACTTGGACCAAGTGGCCTTGAAGGCCTTGAGCCATGACGGTGGGTGATCCCTGACAAGCACCAGAGTAAAGCTTCCCTCCCAGCAGGAGCCGTCCCCACATCAGAGCCACAGCCAGGAGGGACACAAGGACCCGAGGGTGTGGAGAGTCAAAGGCTGGGAATCCGGGGCCCAAATTATGGGCTCTTTCTGGGAGCAGAGGATGAACTGGTCCTTGTGGGTGTGACCGAGGCCTGCTGCTCACGTCTCCTCTCACACTGTCAACAGCAGGGCTGTAGGGAGGTAGCAGGTCCCCTGGCGCTCCTGCTGGACTGACAACGTGAGTCTAGGTCCAGCAGGGCACTTTAGGGACTGTGTGGCTGCTCTGTTAAGACTTCTATTTCCTTGTCTGTAGTACAGAGATGGATTTCTCACCTCGTCGGGAGACTGTGAGCCAGCCCAGAAACCATGTGGGGAAGGGTTCAACCCTGTGGCTTGCCCAACACAGATGGTCAGCAAGTGGCCATCACCATCACCATCGTCACTAGGACCTGAGCGCTGGGTGAAGGTGCTGCCTGTTGCCCAGTGTTTTCTCACCAGCCCGCCCAGGGGTCTCAAGACAATGCCATTTCTCCCAGGTAGTTTCTGATCTCTCTGTGGGATCTCCATTAGAACCTTTTCCTTCATTGCGGCTCTCTGACTCTGAGGACGTCCTTGGAGTCCAGCTACATCTCTGTGTGACACTCTGGGCAAACCAGAACCCTTGGTGGAAGGTGGTTTCTTGGTAACCAGCAGGTGTCCCACAAGGAAGCATGACAACCACACCAGGCACTGTACAGTGCCATGACGCACTGAGGCCAGTGGCCTGGCTTTCCCACGGCAGCTCGGGGCAATCTTGGCCCCATCATGGTGGCCCTGAGGGAGCTATGCTGCCCATTGAGATCTGGAGCTGCTCCCCAGCTCCCCCAGGCTGACTGGGCTCCAGTGGGGGTGGAGCGGGGGACATGGTGACAGTGTTCCTGTCCCGTCCTCTGCGTGCTCCCAAGCATGTGACAGCCTGCAGCTCCCATCAGCCACTGGTCTATTAGGTAGGTGCTATTACCGTTCCCAGCTCAGACACACCAGGCCCACAGGGTGACAGGCAGGTAACTAGTGAGTGGCTGAGTGAGGATTTTCATTTCTATGGCTCCAGACTTGGGCTCACCGCCCAGATATCTGCCCCAGGTCTCCTGGTGACCCAGCTGGCAAGGGAGGGCATCCCCACCCTGCTCTCAGGCTTTGGGACCAAGGGAGACCCCTTTGTGCCGCCCTTGCAGGTCTATACAGAACCAGGTTCCCAGCCACTCCCGGGGACCCACCCAGACCAGCCTCATGCCAAGTCTCCAGGTGCTTCGTCTCCAGGGGATGAAGTAGTGGCCAAGTGCACAGGGCTCAGTCTCCCATAGACTCTATGTGCCCCCTGGCACTCAGCCTGCACACCAGCCCCTTGGCTTCTGCAGCCGCTGCTGCGCACTGCGCCCACTGGTCTCCACCTTGAAGGGCCGTGCCCCACACAATTCTCACCTGTTCACTTCCCTGCACCTTCCCTCGCTTCGGTGCCAACCACCGCTTTTCCAAGGTGTGTTCCTGCAGGAGCTGCCAGCCTCCGCAGGCTGGCACAGGCTGGCCCACTCGCCACCACACTTCGACACCACTTTTCTTCTGACTTCCCTCCTGCCGGCTCTCAGGGCCCCTTGGGTCCCCACGCAGCACCTGGGCCCCTGAACTCCCTTCACTCGCCAACCATTTCAGCCCATCGCCTCTTCCTCCTCACTCTGCCCACAGCTCAGCCTAGAAATTCCTCCTCTTCCTCCTTGACCTCCGGGCTTCTGCCGCTGACCTCCCAGAACATTCCGGTACATTCACTCTCTCATCTTCCCCACCTCTGCTGTCTTTTGGGAGTGAACTGGCACTGCTTTTTCTGTTGTTTGCTGTCTGATAAGCTAGTGTTAGTTTGGCCCAAGTGCTTTCCCGCAGCAAGTCACAAGTGATTATTTATGTATAATAAGAAAAATCATGAAATACTCTAAATGGCCAAAAGTAAGTAGCACATGAAGTATGTGGTAGATATGCCAAAGGCGGTACGAGGATGGCACTGAGATGACAGCCAGGGGAGAAACAATGGTAAATACAACAGACCTGGCATGGTGGTGTGAAGTTGGCAGGGTGGCAGTACATGCCTGTGATTCCAGCAGTTTGAGAATCCCAAGTTCAGACTAAGACAGAGCAATTTAATAAGACCTTGTCTCAAAGTAAAATGTGAAAGAGACATAGGTAGCTCAGTGCAAGGCCCTGGGTTCTGTCCCCAAAACAGAGACAATAATTTTTTTCTTTTGTTTTTAAACATACTTAATAGGAAAAAGACCAAAAGGAAGCCACTTTATTCCTCAGGCCTCAGTTGGGATTATCAAATCCTGTCATAGAGTAAGTTCAAAGTACTGATTAAACTCACAGGAAACACGTTATGTGAAGAGGATGGGATTATGGGTGAGTTCTGCTCTCTGCTCCCTTCCTGAGGGGGAAGAGACCCGTAAGTTTGATGAGAGTGACATGGGAGGGCCGGAACCACACTGCTGTGTGTGGTGTTCCCTCTCCGGGTTGACCCAGCCCCAGCAGATCTAGGAGCCAGGGGCAGAGCTTCCGGGGGCTCAGAATGGGCCCTCTGAGGGCACGAGGGGCAACCCTGTGTGCCCACCTGACACGCTCAGTTTCCAGGGTGAGAAGCAGCAGCAGAGCCTGCCAAGGCTCTCTGTGCGACCTGGAAGGTCAGCCCCGTGGGGCAGGGCAGGCGGACCGGGTGGCTGAGGTTGAGCAGGGCGGGCAGGATGGGCGTCACACCATTTCCTCTGCAGTTCTCGGTACTGGCACACCTCCTCAGGGCACCTCTAAGGGCCCTTGCCCTGGCCTGGAGGCAGCAGGACTGTATGGGGGGATGCGGCTGCACGCCGCTTATGCGCTCACACCTCTGTGCAATATCACAGTCCCCAGAGTCCTGCCAGACCTTGTCTGCCAGGTCTCACCACCAGCCCCGCAGGACCACAGTGTGAGGGGCTGAGGCCGGAAGTTCCGGGCCATGTGGCCAGAACAGCCAGCCTGACTCAGCCCAGCCTCCTTGCCGCCACCTTTGGAAACAGGGACACCTCCCCTGGGCACATCTGGGGCCACGGGCAGGTCCACTCGGAGGCTGGTCTCAGGCAGGGGGAGGGAGGAGAGCCAACCCCCCTGTCACCTGATGTCCGCTCCTAGCAAGGCCTTCCTTGCTCACCTTGTGCAGGTCTCTCCCCCGCCCCAAGGCTGTGACATCTTTTTCTCTGCTGTCTCCAGCATCTAGATCAGTGCTGGCATCTGCTGGTGTTTAAACACAACGGAACGCGCCCCTCAGCCCACAGAAATCACCAGGCAAACAAAGTGCCTCAGTGAAGCAGATGGAGGAGAGAGGCTGGGGCCGAGGGCTAGAACTCTGTCCAGCCGGCCCTTCCTCTGGTACTCCCTTCCAGGCTGACTACAGATCCACTTCACCTACCCTCCTCTGTGTAGGGCGCTTCCCACTCTGCCTGGCCCTCCAGGGGCAGGACTGGTCTTATCATCCTATGGCCCCAGGGCCGGGGAACTTCTAGGTCTGCTTCTCGTCAGGCACAGCCCCAGCCTCTGGCATGCAGAACGTGCTTATTAAGGACATTCGCACAGACGAGCGGCTGTCTGGGGGCAGTCTGTGTCTCCCAAACTGCTGGAGCGCTGTGGGCTCCGGTCGTGCTTGGGTTGGGTCCATGTGGGTCAGGGTGTTTCGGCTCCAGGATGTCCTGACCTCTCTCCTACAGCTTCCGCAAATGGCCACCACCCATGGGTGTGGGGCACTCCTCTGGGTCTGAATCGCAGTAGGTGATAGATGCCTCTTTCCCGGGGACCCTGGTCCTCACTCCATGTGCACGTGGCCTCTCTGGGGGAGGTTGCCCTTCCTGCTCCTCTGCTTCTCCAAGCAGCTCAGAGACAGTCCAGGGCCCTGGCCTGAAGCAGACTGGGTCCAGAGGCAGTAGCAGGGCTCCAGGCCTCGCAGTCAAGATTTTACAGCAGACTCATGTTTATGGTCTGTTTACCCAGAGAGGAGGACGTGGACTGATAATGCAGCCTGGTGTTAGGACACACGGAGGCGAGGTGCAGGGCGGTGGGGGTCTCTGGTGCTTTTTGGAAGCCCCAGCAGGCAAGTACATGAGTCATTGGTTAACGAGGTGGGGATATCACTGGTGACTTGCTCAGTGTGGCTTAAACATTTGCAAACAAGGGACCCTATGAGCCAAGCCCAGCTCTTCTGACAGATGCTTCTTTCCCTGAGACCCTGGTCCTTACTCCGTGTAGTGGGGATCCAGGTTGGGGACCCGGGTTGGGCTGCTCAACACAGGCCCCAGGACAGGACCCAGGAGAAGAGGACTCAGGCATGCGAACAGCCTCAGGCAGTGAGCCTGGGTGGCTCGTGGTGTGTGGCAGACGGCCGCAGGGACACTGGAGACCCCACAGGAGGGAGCAGCAACTACATGAAGACCAGGGACAGAGAGAAGAGGAGGTTTCTTCGAGGGGCAGTGAAGAGGGTGTCAGTTGGTACCAGAGGGTGGGGACGTGGACGGAAGGAACAGGAGGGACGAGGAACAACTCAAACCAGAGCCAGAAGGCCATACTTATGAAGATGCCTGAGGATGGTCAGGCCTCCACAGCCGCAGGTGTGAGAGCCATAGGCCACTGGACTGCAAACTGAAAACATCTACGAAAAACTGCATCCATATTGAACATGGGGGACCTTTCTTTGTCATATTCCCTAAGCAATAAAGTACAATGACTATTTACACAAGAGCGACACCTTATCACCCTATCAGAGATGGTGTAGAAATGGTTTACAGTATATGGCAGCGTGTCCACAAGTCAGAAGCAAATGCCATTTGACTTTCTGTGAGGTTGAGCATCCACAGGTTGGGTGGGCAGGTCCAGGAACCACGCCCTGGACACCAAGGACAACTGTACTTATTGTGTGCCAGGCACTAAGCATCGCACTGTCCTGGCTTACTGAGCCCTTCTGCCAACCCAAGGGGTTGCCGAAGTCCCATTTTCCGGGGAGGAAGCTGAGGTCAAGTGGCTTGCTCAAGTTCACGCAGCTCGTAGGTGTGGAGCAGGACCTGACTCAGGCAGGCTGGCTCCGGACACCGCGCCTCCACTCTGGCAAGCAGCCAGATCACTGGCACCTCAGTTTCACCGCAGCTTCGTAATGGCTCGATCCCCCGTGGCAGCGGCCTGTGTGGCTGGGATGAGGGCATGTGAGGCGCCTCAGGGGCAGCCTGGTGTCAGGGAGGCTGGAGAAGTGGGAGAAGCAGGCAGGCCAGCCACCTGGGTTGTGCAATCCACGGCCTACACATGCCAGCCGTCGTAGACACAGAGTCGAGGCCACCTCCCACAACCTGGAATATGCTCCACTCCAGGGATGGAGCACGGACGCAGAGTAAGACCTCATTGTGTGCACTTCCGCGGAGTATGTGTCCCTGTGTGCGGTGGAGGACAAACCTGAGAGGCCTCCCCAGGGCCGACCTTTACCCCAGGCCCTGTCCTCGGCTATGACATCAGTTGCCAACTCGGCTTGGAAATGCGGCCCACTCAGAGCCCCACAAGACTGTCTGAACCGCGGTACCTGTCCCCCCTCCAGAGTTGGCCCTGGGTGGGCCATGCTCTTCTTCGGTGGACACTGTTTCACTCCAGTGGTTTCCGGGCCTTCCCAGGATGCGCCCATGCCTTCCTTGGACTCTATGGGAAGGGACTGTGCTTTCAGGATGGTGCTTGAGAGGGGAGAGGGCAGACATCGCCACTGACACCCATCCGCCACCTCATGTAAGGACAGCACCTGGCACACTCCTCACCTCCACTCGCTACACCTGCACAAACAACCCCAGGCCTCTGGAGCCTGGAGTTCCATTTTGGGGCAAAAGTAAGACCATGACTTGAAAAGAACTGATTTTCTTGGGTGACCTCGCAATGGATGCAGAGGGCATGTTCCACAGAGCCTCTGGGCTGAAGAGGGGTCTGTAGATGGAGACCTGGGAGGTGGGGGCTGAGACAAGGAAAGGGGCGTCTGCCACAGCTCCACACCCACTCGGCTCACCCTGCGGTGCCGTGCCAGCGGCGGGCCTACGGCTGGCCCCAGCACGCCGCGCATTCCTCAGCTGCTTCGAGGGCTCCTTTACCGCCACGACTGCCACGGTTTAGCATGACCTCAAGCGTGACCTCCCAGACTCATAAAATGCAGTTTTCCCAAAGGACAGAATGATCAGAGAACAGTGAGGAGCCAACTCAACAAGTCTAGAGAAGGAAAATATTGCTGCCTCTTGGAGTTAACCTGGGCACAGTTCCTGAAACCCCACTCTGGGTAAACCTTGGTAATTTTCCTAAATAGCTGCAACATCTCTTTTCACCTGGTTTTCTTCAGATAGCAGGCCATTATTTCAACCAAGTGTGTCTTGGACTTTAACCTGCAAATATGACACCAACTTTGAAGTAAGATTTTTTTTTCCAGCTGGGTTGGTCCTGGCTTAACTACCTGGAAATAAGTTGGCATTCATACATATTTACGTAGCCACATCGATATCTCTCCTTATACCTCTGGCTGGCGGCACTTGGGCTGCACAGAACTCTATGGCTAGAGATGGCCTCAGAAGCGGCAGATCAGAGTTTGACTTCCTGTGATTCTGGCCTACTCTGCCACTCCAAGTCCCTCTCCTCACGTGGGAAATGGCAAAAACAAGTGGGATCTCCAGAAACAAGACCCTGCTCTGAGAACGCACTCTTAGGTGATTTTGTGGCTGAATACCAAAGCATGGATCACACAAACCAAGATGGCTACAGTATCACTAGGCCAGACCATCCTGCTCGGCAGCACGCAACCGCTTCTGCATGTCACGTACTGGCCCTTGTATGCAGTAGATGCTCAGGGAATCTCCTACATTAGGAGAAGCTGGATAGTGGAAGTAGAAGCAGGAGAGCCTGGATTAATTTCCTGTGTTATACGCAACAAAAAAGGGAGAGGAGCGGCAGGGCGGAGGAGCCAGAGAGGGGGGAGGGAAAGTCAGATGGATAAGCGAGCAAGTAGATGAACTGACCTCAGGTCCTCTGCTAAGTTATTTAACCTTTCCAAGTCTCCATGTCTTGATCCAAAGAACAAAGATAATCACACCAACATCACTTAGTCACGAGGATTTAAAGGCAGTATTTTGTTGGGTATAGTGGCACACACCTGTAATGCCAGCTCTCTGGGAGGCTAAGGCAGGAGGATGCAAAGTTAGAGACCAGTCTGGGTAACTCAGTGACTTAGCAAGACCCTGTGTCCAAACAGAAATATAAAGAGGTGGGAATGTAGCTCAGTAAACAAAGAAAAGAGACGAGTATCCCCACCAGCTCCTATGTCCAGCAGGTATCTCCCATTACTGGGCTGACACTATAATGCAGCACTAGAGATGCATATGAGCAAAACGTGGTGCTTCTGGTTTTCACTTTTTAAAGCATTAATGAGTGAAGTATGCTATTCACAGAATTAGACAGCATCTTCCCAAGAATGGAGCTCCTAACCTCCTTAGGAACTGTGGGCCAGGCCTGTACTGGGGAGCTGGGACAGTTCTGGGCTGCTGCTATTTCTGGGCCAAGTACTAGGCAAAGCCAGTGTGGTCAGGCTGAGCCGCCCAAGGAAGTGTTTCCAGCCGTCAGAAACCGAAACCAAGTCCGAGACAAAGTGAGCTGGGCTGCTCTGATTGCCTTGTGTGGGAAAGCGGGGCCAGGGAGAAGAAGCAGGTCACTGGGCCGCACTGTGCAGCCGGGCCTGAAGTCCTGCTGGGCTCCAGCGGGGAAGGGGTGGGGGCAGAGGGACTCCCACAAATATACCTCAGCTCAAGATGACGCATCGTTTCGTCTTCCTGCAACCCAGACAGTGCTCTCCCAAAGGCCACACTCACTGCAGGACGCTCTGACAGGGGCATTCTGACTTCTTAGAGAAAGGCCAAAGTAAACATCAGAAAATCCTCCTGCTGTCTGCGATAGAGCAACTGCGGGTCAGACGTGACTTGGTGCCTAGCACGGTCCCTCGGTGCTTTCTGCCTTTTCTTACTTGACTCTCACCGACTGAGGCAGTGGGTATTCATCCCATTTTACATGTAAGAAGAACAAGCCTTGGACCCCTGCAGCCCGTCCTGCCCTTCCCAGCTCTGCCATCATGGACTGCAGGTCTCAGTGGGTGTTCACACCATCGAAATAGGCGAGCAGTACAAATCGGGGTTATCACTTCTCCTTCCTGGCCACCATCTGCACCTTCATCATCACTCTCCCCAGGATAAGTGTCGTTAAATATGTACCAGCTATGTGGGTGAAGCCGGGATTCCAATTTAAGTTTCTCTCACCCTGAAGCTTACATCCTTTCCAGTACAGCCCCAGAGACTGGAAGATTTGCCCTCCGTCCCACCAGGGCTGCTCCTTCAGACCTGATTCTTACTGGTAAACACATCGGGGTCTTCTCCTTGTCCGTGCTGAGCGAAGGACACAGTTCAGTCACAGGGGCTGAGTAAGCTGGAGACGGGATTTATGAGTTAATAACGCTGTGCCCTCCTCCACGGTACTCTTGTCTCCGAAGCACTTTACAACCATTTACTAATTGGTCTTGGGCTGTGCTCTGTGTGCAGGTACAACACTTGATGCCAAGAGGAACCAGCGAGAAGAGTTTAATACACGCCAGCGACCCCTGCCCATTTCCCAAGCACTAGCTTCGGCTGCTGAGATAAAATCTGACTCTGGTATTCGAATCCCTGGAATTTGAAATATAAAGTGATCACTGTCGCTTTCTGTTGTGTAATTTCCCCTAAAAAATCCGTCCAATTCACTTGAGTAAGGGAATTGAAAGTGTTAGAACAAAAGTCTTATAATCTCTGTCCCCACAAACCCACATAGAGTGTATCAGTCTTCACTGGCAAAGGAAAATACACCCTGAGAGCGCTCGGAAGAGTCCAGGATGGGGAAGCGCCGCTCTGGGATGGGAGCCGGAGCCCCGTCAGTCCTGACTCCAGCACTGGGCCTGTCAGTGGGGGACTGCGGCTGGCCCTGCTTCCTTATCTGTGGGACAAGACAGACCCCACTCCCTCACTTACACCTCGGGTCTGCTGTAAACTGCACACACTGCACCACACACAAGACCGAATGCAAGGTCTTCACATAGAGCTGCATCCCAAGCCCATTTTTCATTTCCATTTTGAGACAGAGTCTTGCTAAGCTGTTGAGTTGCCCAGGCTGGGCTACCTTGTGATCTCCCTCCTGCCTCAGCCCCTACAGTGCTCGGATTACAGGTGTGTGTCGTCTCACGTAGCTTGTGCCAGCTCTTTTAGTTGTACTTGCTGCACTGGTAAACCACATTGTCACTGATTATGTGCTTGACTCGAGCATGTGTGGACCCCTAGATGTTGGCAGGAGAGGAGCGTAATGGTTATAGATCACACAGCCTAACCTGTTGGATCTCCAGTCTGTCGCTGCTGAACGACCACTGCACAGGCCAACCTCTCCTGCTCCCAGCTGCCAGCACGCTCTACGAAGACAGGCTGGGACACGCAGCAGACCCAAAGCAAGCTCCTGGGCTGGAGGATGGCAGAGCCTACCCTCAAGGGTGGAGGGTGGCAGAGCAATCCTAAGGCGCACAGCTGCCCTGAGCAGGAGGCACAGACCATGCGCAGTCTGCTCTCTTATTAGCCAGCTGCATAACCTCAAGCCAGTCCCCTCCTTTCGCTACCGCAAGGGACCAACTGAGCCAGACAGAGGCCTCTGCTCCTCGGAATCCCCGAGGAGCTTCTGAGGAAGCCCTCCCTGGTGCCCACTGCAGATCGCACACCAAGACACTGGTGGAACTCCTCAGAGGATCTGTGGGAAGTGGCAGAGCCAGCTGGCTGCCCAGAGCCCCTTCTGACCCTTCCCCGCTGGCTGATCTGCTATCTCTTGATCCCCAGGGACTCAGTTTCCCCCTGTGCACGCCGATGGGAAACAAGCTGGCTTTTGACGTCCCTTCCACCTCTGACAGTCTGTAACCTAGTAGCTTGCTCAGGTGCCTCGCTCAGTGACCAGGCCAGAGTCTAGATACCAGACACACAGCTGTGATTACCTATGTCACTAACCTTTGTCCTACAGGTGAATTCACATACAAACCTGAGGAGCTGCCATGAGCAACTCCACCTGGCATGTGTCACATACCCCAATGACCCTCACCCCTCAACCTCCCGCCCCCCAGCGTGGGGTGGGCTGCATTCTCAGACCACATGGGAGCTGAGACTCCTCATTCCAGACTGCCAGCCTGGAGCCTGGCTGGCTGGGTGTCTGGACCCAGTAGATCCTTCAGATGCCCCCCTTTTCACTGGAGGGCTGCCATGGGGCAATGTGGGGGTGTACCGAAAACACAAACATACACACACAAATGCGTGCATGGCACTGATTTTTGTAAAAAGCCAATGGGGGTTCAACCTTGGTACTTAACAGAAGTCTCGGAGACAAAGGCTTTGAAAGAAGGGTGTGTACATTTATGACGTTTTACTTTCCCTGGAAAATTACTGCATCAAAACTTGTGAGTTTCTTTCTTCTAGCTAAGAAACAAAATGACGGCAGAGGGAAAGCCAGCAGGGGGGGCGACAGGATCCAGGGTGCCGCAGGCGCAGGGGTGCCGTGTGAGCGGACACTGCGGTGCAGAGGTCCAGTGTGCCGACGACGCGTGTGCAGACGCGCAGCCTGGCTGGCCGCCGCTCAGCACTGGAGCTTCCTACAGCTTTCCATTGGCAAACGCGGCCTCCTGGAACTGGGGGACAAAGGTTTTGAAATACGCCCTGGTGGGAAAGAGGGGAGAAAAAAATTGTGGTTAGAGCAAACAACTCAGAAACAAGCTCGAGGCAGAGCTTTCGCCCTAACTCAGAACAGTTGTTTACTGTCGTGCATCTCGGGTCGGGTTTTCCTCCTGCTCTGCTGATGCAAAGCCCTCTGGATTTTTCCAACGGAGGCGCATGTAGTTCACGCTGTCTCTCCTACATACTTAAAGAGGCCCACACAGGCCCCGCCTGGCTGCCAACTCCTCAGACAACAGTAGGAATCCCCCCCACACACACACACAGAGGCAGGGTGTGACCAAGGTGTAAGGTGAGACACCGCACTATGTCCCCTCGGGACTGGAAGCCTCAGAGGATCACACCTCCCCCTCGCTGGACCCTGACTTCATGCGCACAGGAAGGGGCTAACGAAGGTTCCTAAAGACACAAGTGGCCTGGCCAAGTGGACAGACGCCAGCTGGGTAGTAAGAGAAGCCTCCCCAAAGATGGGGCGGGATCTGGGCAGAGGACACAGCCTCTCAGACACCCAGGTCCGCACCTGCGGAATCGAGGCCGTGCTCCTATCAGGCGGCGCACACGTGTGAGCCCCCATGGCCAAGCTGCCTGAGGTTGTGAGATGACCCAGACGTTCCTGCTGTGTGGGAGCCCTCGGTCTAGAGGCAGCAGCAGGCCCAAAGGAACAACACCATGAGGGGCACAGGCATCCCCTCGGTGTCCTCCCCACTCTGGGCGGCCTTGGGTGCTCAGGCTCTTCCTCAGTTCTGGGGCCCATGCCGCCTCTGAAACATTCCGACATCGGCTCCCTTCCCTGGAGTCTCTCTTCCTCTTTAACTTCTATGACGCTAAGCATCACAGAGCTCCTGCTCCTCTGACCCCTGCTCTCTTTTCTTGCGCTCGTGCCTCCTTGCTCTCCGCCTCCCTCCTGCAGGCCAGGGTCAAGGTCAGTTACTGGGTCATGCTTAGCGAAATCCTCCTCAGTCCACGTGCGAGCCCACATTCCTAACCACCTGCGGGACACTCTGACCTGGAAGTCGCTCTGTAATTCCAACCAGCACGTTCCACAGGGACTTCTTCACTGCTAGGGATCGGAAAGTGATCTGGCCGCTCTGTGCTTCCTACAACCTCCAGCTTCCTTCTCCACTGGTCTGCACGGCTCCCAGGGCCCTGCAGTGGGTCTCTTCTCTAGACCCTCCCCCTCTCCCACGTCCCTCCGTGCTCCTCGACGTAGAGGAGCTTCCTTGCACTTTGCTTCGCTATGGGTTCCTCAGAGGATGGTCTCTGTCACCACCAACCAGGACCTCAGGGGTCTTCAAACTCCTGGCCTGGCTCTCTGTAATGCTCATGATCTGGCTCTTATTCATTAAAAACACAAAACAATCCCCCTACCCCGAAGACAGTTATTCTTCGTCTCCACTACGTTTTTTTAAGGGCTTGTACCTGTTTGAAAAGCTATGAAATGAAAGATCCTGTTTTTAAAACTATGTGATTCCCTTGCACTGAAACTCATGTGCAACAGGGGGCTCAGACACAAGCCTCCTGTGCACCCTGCCCCCGGCGGGCCCTCTGCCCTTCCTCGGTGTACCAGCTCCCATCTCCGGCTCGGTTCACACCCAGGCCTGACGTCCGTGCACACCGGGTGCTCCCTGGCCATTGGAAAGGTGGCTCCTGCTTCTTGCGGAGCACTCATCTCACACGCAGACCCTCACAAGACAGCACACGCTTGGTGAAGGCTGTGGCTCTACCTGGTGCAGGTCGTGCCAGCCACTGGTCCGTGAGAGCACTTAAGGCTCGTCCGTGACAGCGGCTTCTAAGGCGGAGGCAGTGTGGCTCCACAAGACAGTGAATGCAGTGTTCACATACCGACCAGAAAACTTTAGTCCAAGCCACCAACTAGTGAGGAAGACGGATAAAACACCCTCCTCTTTTCCCCCATGCCTGACCAGTGCAGCTGAGCCAGCCAAGCTGTTACTCTCTGTTATACTTAGGACCTCAGGGCCTGTGCCCAAAAGTACAGCAGGCCGCAACCATTCCTAACACGCAAAGGAGGACTGTAAGGTCTCAGGAGCCCGAGACCCACAGGCAGGTGGGGACCGGAAGAAGCCCTGGGCTTGTCCCTGTGGTTAACAGGAGGTGCTAACCCACCCTGATCTGACAAGTGTCAGGTGCCACCCAGCAAGACGGCCATGCATCCCTTCCTGCTTCTGCTATGCCCTCCTCAGCGGTCCCAATGTGTGGCTGGGAAGAGCCTGGTGTCCCCTCGCAGAGAATCCGGATGGGCAGGCTGCTACCAGCCTCTCAAGGGACCTTTGCTCGACTGTATCAAGTGTTTTGTGGAGAGAGGGACCCTGGCCAGGGCATAGGTGAAGGCCGCAGGGGAGAAGCTGCGGCTAACCTGCATCGTGAGTGCTGCCCGTGGCTATCAGCCCGGCCAGCTGGCAGCCATCAGCCAAGGGCAGCTCTCGCCACCCTCCTGGCCCGGAGGCTCATGGTCCTTTTTTCCTTGGAAACTTCTAGGGGAAGGGGCTGCAAGCTCCTCATATGAAAAGGTCTTGGCGAAAGGCAGTCTGCTTGAACAGCAAGAGCTTTCCTTCTCAGAAAGTTCTGAAGTTTCCTGCGTGTCCCGGGCTTTCCCTGCCAGGACACACTGTGTGCCACGGAGGGAAACCAGGGAGGAGGCTATGTAAAGGCGCGATGCCACCAGCTGGGTGCCGTGAGTGCTTCTCAACTTGGATCCTCATGAAGCCAGCAGAGGGAGGGGAGGAGCAGGGGAAGAGGACAACTGGCCACCATCCATTCACAGATGTTTTCAGAGCACCCTTTTCCTTTACTTCACTTTTTATCAGAGAAAATGGACAGCCACCCAGAGTGAGGCTTGCTAATAGCACATGTTATTTGTCATTTTTAAGAAAATCCGTGACCCAAAGGCAACACTTGTGCAGCATGAGCTGTGGTGTGGGTGGGGCTCCTCATCTCATTGTTAACTGGCCAACAGGGACCCCGAGAGAGGCCTGCGTCAGCCACGGCCCTCGTGGGTCTCACACAGCACAGGAGACTACTTTGTGACCAGACTGAAGCTCAGTCGGCCTTAGGATGGAGGAAGGCTCCGACCTCAGCATGGATCTCAACCCCTTTGCTTAGGGCTTCAGAAAATCACAACACAGGGAGCCTCAGCTAGAGATGGAAACGTAGACTGGATCACAAGCTACGACGAGGCCGGCTGTGCCCAGACAGGGCAGGAGGGGAGGGATCTGGGCTGCCACTCACTCACTGGGCACAGGGAGGCGAGCAGAGCCCCGCCCAGCCGCCAGCGGGGCTCCTGTTCTGGGCCTTGATCCCAGGTCGGCCCTCACTGTGTGAGAGCTGAGCCAGTCTCCAGGCTGCGGACTGGCGGGCCGGTGGTGCATATAGACTCTGGGGCCAGCACACCTGAGATCCAGGCCTGCAGCTCACCTGCCTCAAGGCTACAACCCTGGACGGGTGATGTCCACTTTAGTTTCTCCACCTGTACAGTGGGGATAATTGTGCCTCTCATCAAGGGTTCCAAGTAAGTAACTGGTACAGCACCTGGTGTGAGAGGTGATCGATCGACAGATGCCAAGTGCCACACGGGACCGGCCGGGCCTTTACGGGCAGGGCTCGGTCTGGAAAGCCTCAAGCATGCATCGGGAACCTCGTGTGGACAGAGGTCCCAGCATCCCCTCCCTGCGGCTGCTCCCTCCCACTTTCAGGCAGAGCTGCCAGCTGGCGCCCCAGAGACAGCCACTTTCAGGGCTGGATGCTCGGACAAAGCTATCGGACAGACCTGAGCTGTTTGTGACGTGCTGGTGGCATCTAAGGGCGAGGCCCCTGCTTGTCTTCTGCCCACACCTGCCTGGCAGGCTCCTGGTGTGGTTTTGGTTAGAGGAGTGGTCAGGGAGAAGGTCACAGCTGTGGATTAAACAGCATTTAAGAGTCACGTGGCTCTGGCGGCTGATGACGAGGGCATCGCGAGCTGCCCAGTTCTCTGACAGATCTTTTTATTTTGCAAAAGTTTAAACAACTGGTTTCCTCTAAAACAAGACTTGAGTTCTGGAATTCAAACATGCTTTTCTTTGGGCAACTGGCAGATGAGACATACGGTGTCTGCTAAGGCCAGCCCAGTGTGGTGGTGGGGAGGGAGCTGCGGTTCAGGACATGACCCCCACAGCCAGGAAAGTAAGTGCACACAAGTGGAGTCAGAGGTCATTCTGCAAATAGAGGCAAGTTTCAAACATCTACGTCTCACTGGGTTTTTTCCAGTTTTATTCTGCAGCTGCGATTTCAACTGGCACATGTTTTCAATCAGTCATGTGAAAACTGACTGCGGTCTGAAAATCAAAGCAGTCCTGTAAATAGTGTCAGACAAGTCGTGCTAATCATGCCTCGTGGTCGTGCCATGTTCTCTTTGTCCTGAACTGCCACTGTCAATACTGACTCACTCGGGGTCCTTGGCTCGTGTTAAAGGGCCATCCTTACAACGGGCTCCCTACAAAGAGGCCTGCACTATCTCAGTGCCACCCACCGCATGCCTACCCACAGGCCCCGTGACAAGCACTCATCCTACTAGCAGTGCTTTGACCAGCGCAACAGGAGCATATTTCATTTGTACCCTCGTGGATGGCAGCCTGGTACCCCGGTGTAGCCTTCAGGAACAAGCAAGTGGCTGGGACAGCTCACAGACACAGACTTGCTGAACGTGCCAAGCGTCCTTCCACAGGCCTGCCTGTTTTCAGGGGTCCATGCTTGTCAGAGGAGAAATTAACACACCCAGGATGTAAATTAATCCCTCGCCCCAGCTTCAGGCAGAGGCTCCCCTCGGCTGACTCCCTTCCTCCCCCTGGGCCCTCAGGCACCCGCCACTGGCCCCGCCACGGGCAGCTTGGGAGGTTTGACTTGAGTCTAGGCTGTGCCTTACCCAGCTCGCCTCCATTCCTGGAGAAGGCCGATACTGTGGCCTCAGTACAGGCTGAATTAAATCAGAAGCTGTTTGTAAGAGGACCCCAGAGGTCCACTTCTAGACGTTAAAGTGCTGAGAAGAAGTTTGGTTCCTGCCAAATCACAGGGTTGTTACTAAAGTGATCAGAGCTGCCCAGCTGTTCCCTGTGGAGCTTGGCCTCTTCGTTGTGGCAAGTGCAGCCATGGCCAGCTTCCGCAACATGGGCAGGACTTGCTCCTGGGGCCTGTGGGCTCCGAGGCAAGCACGGGGAGGGCCGGAGGAGCGAGGGCCAGTCGGCTACACGAGAGGTGGGATGGACTGGCTCCCTCCTCCGGGCTTCTGTCTGTGAGTGGGGACATCTTCCACATGCCAGCGCCCCTCCTCCACCTGACTGTGAGCCATGTGAGGGCAGAACCCCGGTCATGTGCCCGTCTCTGCAGCCCTAGCTTGAAGCATTGTGCCTCTACTCATCAGCTTTCTGTTGGAGGGACAGATGTCCAACACACACAACTTACAGGAGGGAAGGTTTATCTTGCATCATGGAGGATGTGACGAAGGACAGCGGAAAGCGGGAGCCAGAGCGAAAGAGCCGAGGACCAGACACACCAGCGACGCACTGTCTGTGATGCTGTCATGACAGCCTGCTGTGGCATACGAGTCTCAGGTTCAGCACCTCCCATGGCAGTATGTGGGGCCGGGAACACATCAGAAGTGTGCCTTCCGAATCTCAAGGCGACGGTCCAGACTAACCACCACAGAGCCAACATACAGAATGACGCCCACACTGATTTCTCAGACGTGCCAGAATTATGTCACGAGGAAAGCTGCAAGGCCAGAGGGGCGAGGGCTGCTACAGAGGTTGCCATGGTCCCCCTAACAGGGCACATAACCGTTGCATTTCGGCTGAGGCCTTCTCTGTGAGCCCCTGGAGACTGACCTTGGGGCTGGCTCCTCCTCACAAACTTAGTGCTCCCAGCAAGTGAACGCCACGCAGAAGCCCTGCTGGGCCGGAGGCGTGAGCCAGTCCCCCCTCCCCGTCTCCTGCTCGCAGGCTGCCTATCTGATGACAGCTGGGCATGGGGCTGAGGCACATTGAGCAGCTCAGGCCCACGTGTGCCAGGCGGCAGGTCATTTGCTGGCTCTGCCAGGGCTACAAGAGCAGCAGCTGGGCAGAGGCCATGGCGTGACCCCTGCCTCATGAATGCCCACAGAGGCGCAGGGCTCTCACTATGGCCAGCCACAAGGAGAGCTGCTTATGAGCTCACCTGTTGGGGACACAGCCTCACAGCAGTGAGTCACCACCAAGATCAGAACACTCTCCACTGAGTCAGCAGAAGGGAAAACCCGAAAGGACCCTCCAAGAGGAAGTGCTCAGGGTGCTCTTCGGGGCACAAACAATCTCTTCCCTAAGAGTTTCGGGGCTCTGATAGGGCATTTGCCTGGTGGAACATTTGGCTTCTCTCATTTATCCTCAGTCTCTGGGGCCACAGCTTGGGTCTGGGGCCTTGCTTGCCGGCCCCGAAGCACAGCTTTTATCACTTGTGCATTGAGTCCTCCCCTCCCCTCCTGGCTAGGTATCCATAGATGCCCCGGAGATCAGGAGGGGAACAATGGGATGGCCCAGGGCCCCTCGTCGTCGTCGCCTGGCCACAGCCCTCCATCCCACTGCTGGATGCCATCTCCAGCTGCCCAGCTCTCTGGGCTCACACAGAAAGGCAGATTGCAAAAGAAGACACTGTTCAGTGACAGTGAACCCAAGGTCTCTCCTCCCTGTGGAGCGCAGTGGCCTTCTGGCAACAACAGTCTATAGTGGAAGAGGTACCTGGCACACGGGCAACTTGAGCTGGGCCCTCCTGGAGTGTGTGCGGGGGGTGTTGGCCAGGGTCAGAGCTTTTGGCAGCTGGAGCCCACCTGCTCTGTACCAGCCCGGCGCTAGGCACGTGCCCCCTACACATGCTGTGCAGGTAGCTCTGCGGGCCCTCGTGCAGCGAGAGAGGGAGGGCGGGGAGGAAGGGCAGACATACAATGCGGGAAAATGATATCGACACATGGGATAAAGCAGTGGGCTGCAACCCATTAGTGGGTTGTGAAATCCTTTTAGCGGGTCCTGACCAGCATCAAAATAAAATGAAATAAAATCAGAGCGCATCACATGTGGCAAGGGGAAATATTGTTTTGTGAAGCTATTGTTTGAGTTATGTAGATTGAATTAGGATGTAAAATAAATATCTTGCTGTGGGTTGTGGTAAAAAAAAAAAAAAAAAAGGCCTGGAAGCCGCAAGTGTAGGGAAAGGGAGACGCCCCGCGTGTCAGATCTGAGGCCTTCGCTCTCTGTATTCCTCTACACTTAGGTCCCCTGACAGGCCCACTACCAAGTCACTGTCATTTTGCCAGTGAACAATTTATGGTTCAGAGATGCAAGTGACTTTTCTAAGATCACGAAGCTAACAAAGGGCGCTGCGATTTATGAACCCAGAGCTGCTCCACTCCAAAGGCGGCTTCTCTCTACAGTCATGACTGCTCCATCCCGGCAGGGCTGTCTGATTTACTCTCCATTTTCTCATCTGTGAGTCTGAGAGATGATTTCCGAAGTATTCTGACTGGATGGTCTTCTCTCTCCCAAATATCATTTCAGATGGACTCAGCCTCCTCCATCAAAACTTTCCCTAGAATTGTCAATAGCCTGGTGATACATCTCAAGAAGCCCTTGCCACCAATGCCTAGGTCACTGGAGAAGCCCTCTGGGCTCCCTCTCGTGCGTCTCCAGGTGCCGACTAGTGTTCTCCCCCCCAGGGACCTGCCCTGAGCACCTTCTTGGGGCCAGAGATGAACCTGGGCCCCTCTGCTGGCTCATGTGGCAGTCCTAGTACACCCTAATGAGACGAGACTTCGGGTGTTGGGGAGAAAAGAGAGGGCAGGAGGGGTGGGGGAGTGGGGAGTGCCAAGCATGCTCTTAATAATGAGTCCAGGCACAGAAGAGCAGCGGATACCCAGAATTTCCTTACATAGATGTCACCTGGCACACTGAAACTCCTCTGGGGCTGCTAGGAAGTAAAATCTTACAAAGGGCGATAAAACGGGAATTTTTTTTTTTTTTTTTTTTTTTTAGGGACCAGGATCAAATTCAGGACACTCCTCAGGCAGGTGCTGTGCCACTGAGCTATATCCTCAGCCCATAACAGGATGCCCCAAAATGTCTGACTTGTGGACTGTGACCAGGAATGCTTGAGTGACTCTCCCCTGCTTCTCTTGATGCATCACCTTGGTGGGTATCAGCTGTCTGTGCCCCACATGCTGTGCCTGTAAAGCGACAGGCAGTTTCTGAGGCCCCTGCTGGGTCTAGTACACTCGTATTCACTATTGCTGCTGCTTCAGTATCAATCCACCCTACCTAGTGAAAGACAGTTTCTTGAGTGAAAGCACTACCTGAATAAATCCTTCCCTGTGCTTTGTGGGAGGGGTTCCCCAAGAGCCTTACAAGCATCATCAAAGGCCCTGCACAAGTCCAAAGCTGCGGTCTGTCTCCCTCTGTCTCCACATTTGACTGAGGCTTCCTGGAAAGACAGCCATCTTTCTTTCGTCCTTCAGGCCCACAGACAACCAAACATTCCCCCACACAGGCTGCGCCTGCCCTGGTAATGGCTGGTCTCGGAATGCATGTGAGCAGCCTTGGTTCTCAGGGGACACACAGGGCAGAGGCTGCGTGCTAACCCTGGAAGGGATCCGGGAGCTTCGCTTTTAGTCATGGGACAAGCCTTCTTTGGCCCACTCATCACTGCTGCCGAGCAAACTTCTAGCCTCTCGAGTTTGCTTTCCTCGCTGCTTAGAGCTATGCTGGGGTATTATGCGGCGGGCCAAACATCTACCACATTTAATGACAATAATAATAATAATAATCTGCATTTATACAAAGTCTCAAAGTATGTTACAAACAATAATTAATTTTCCTTTGCAGGCCTGGGACCCAGCTCAGTAGGAGCACCTTTAATTTGCAGATAAAGGGTACTTTTTGGACCATTAGACACATTGGGGGCCTTCCTACCTACTCAGGACCTGCCTCCTCCCAAGGCCTGACCCAGCATCAACAGCTGCATGGAGGGTGATACTGCTGACCCAGCCACAGCTCACCCCAGTGGGCACCCGGGCTCTGCCTTTGGCGTTCATAGACTGGCAGGGGCTGGGGGCTTCCTGAGTACTTCGCAGGACGGAAGGCCAGCACCTACTGGGATCGCCAAGAATGCTCTTCCTTCTCTGGGAGGGAATTCTGGCCCTGTGAACCCTCAGCCCTGGTCCTGCTTCCACTCCCTGAAACAAAACCATCTGGCACTAACTGCTAGGGCCGGGGTACTAGATGCCTCTGGCATAAAGTACTTCTCTGGTCAGCCTTGAACAGAGTTTGGTGGCGCAGGCCTCCCCAAGGTTTGGTGAGCGAGGCCTGGGAGCTGAGCATGGGGCAGCTGTAGCTCCACCTTACACACTGGGGATGAGGCCAGGCCGTCTCCCAGGAGCTGTGGGGGATGTGCCCGGTGGTGCTGCTCTGGGCCCCAGATCTGCTCCCTTTAAATGCTTCTCTCCCTCCCCCTTTCCTTCTCCCTCCCCCTTTCCCTCCCTTTTTCTTTCTTTGTCCAGGCCAGAGGGTCAAACCTAGGGCCTAAACCATGCTAGGGAAGTAAAACTGAGCTATGCCCCAGCCCCACTGATGATCTGTTCTTCAGTCTATGCAACAATGGTAATTCCAAGGACTGGTTTTTGGAGACCAGGTCAAGCAATAATTTCTTTAGTTGTTGCTTTTGTTTGTTTGTTCATTTGTTGTTGTTAATCGTTGTTCATTTTTCTTTTTCTTTTTTTTTTAGGTTTTTTGAGACAGGGTCTCGCTATGTGGTTCAGGCTGGCCCTGAGCTCACCCTCAAACTCACATCACAGCAATCCTCTTGCCTCTGCCTCCCGAGTGCTGGGATTACAGGCGTGAGCCACCACGCCCGGCACTGTGCTATGTGGTACTGGTTGCTGCTGGGTGTGAGTCTCCACGCCCAGTATGGTATGTGGTTACCAGGGATCGAACCCGGGTCCCTGCGCTTGCAAGACAGGCGCCGGAACCACTGAGCTAAATCCCTGGACCTGTTTCATTTTTCTTTGTGACACTGGAGCTCGAACCCAGGACTTTCATACTGAGCCACATCAGGCCTTTTTCAATAAATTAAGTTGTTCAGGCTGGACTTCGCTTGAAATCCTCCTGCCTCAGTCTCTGAGAGAAAGCTGGAGCTGTTTTTTCTCTCTTTCTCTCTTTCTCTCTCTCTCTCCTTCCCTCCTTTATTAGAATAAATACTTGGTGTTAAACTTAATCGATATTAAGCTGAGAACCAACAGCAGGACAAGGGACTCCATGACCTTCCTCCCTCCCCAGAGGACACAAGGGAGGCATCGAAACTGGGGTGGGACACAGGGTGGCAAATGGAATCCTTCACTGGGATTATTTCAAAAAAGCTACATCTTCTGGGGAAAACAACTCCCTGGAGTGATTTCTGGATACTTGTGGGTTTGCTTTATGCCTGAAAAGACACCGCCCTCCTTCTGCCAAAAGCACATTGTTTGGGTGATGTTTTTCTCACAGCGGCTCACCATGGAAGGAATTTTGAGCATTCACTAAAGGCTGTTGTTTTCCTAAAACCTTCACCAGTGGGAGCCGAGCTCTGGCCTGTGGCGACACAGCCCTACTCTGCGCAGACTGCGTAGGCCTCCTGCCTTCCGGTCTAGAATCAGGTGATGGTCTCTGGCTTGGACCAGGAGGGATCGTGATGTGGGAAACACCTGGGAAAAGTCAAGGGACGAGAGATGGAGCATCCTGGTGCCAGCCTGGGACACGGGCGCCCCGTAACCACCTTCCTGCTGCCAGGGGAGAGCATGGATTTGGAAGTCGGAGACAACCGAATTCAAATTCAGAGCCACTCTTACTACTTCTATGGCTGGGGAAATACTCGGGTTCCCATTTATTTCCCTGCTATGGCTGCTGTAAGGTGACGATGCCAGGCTGGTCCTAAGAACTCAGCATCTGCTGGTTTTCTCCTCTTCCCGATCCACCACCATCAGACAGCCTTAGGGGCTCCTGCTTCATTCTAATTCCACAAATATTATCGAAAGGCTTATCATCTTAATCCACCCAACAAGGGCAGGGAACAGGTCCTGTTACTCTATTCCCATGATGTCCATGAGGACACAGCCTTCCGGAGGGGGAGGAACTTGCCCAAGTCCATCACGGGGTAAAGGCAAAGGCGGACATGGATACAAGTCACAGCCCTGGCAGCACACTGCCAGGCTGGAAGGGTCTTGTGGGAGGACAGAGAGTCTTTGCAGGTGCTCATATCTGTGGACAGGCCCTACTGAGCGCCGCCCCAGCACCATGTGCTGTGAGGGGCAACGTGAGGACCCTGGTGCTCAGGGAGGCATGTTCTCACAACTGGGAACGTGTGTCACATGCAGGTGTCATTCTCTTAGGCCCAGGCTCTGGGGCCACACTACTCTCCAGCTCCCCTCTATCATGGGTGAGATGACACCAAGGTAACATGTGGACCCTTCATCTTCCCAGTCTCATCTTCTGAGGCCACAGAGAGGGAAGCGCTGTGTCCACAGGATGCGCCTGTCCCTTAGCACGGAGCTCTGCACACTCTAGGGGCTCAAGCCAGTCGCGAGCTGCATTCTCTCTTCCACCCTTTAGAACCGAAAAGGGGACAGGAAGTAGACATTACATCCTCATCTACTGTGGGTCCTCAGCCTCTCTTCCCACTCCTTCTCCAGCCTCTGAACCCTGGGAACCGTAGACAGACTCAGGATGAGAAAAGAAGGACAGGAGTCATTCAGAGCCCCTCCACAGGGCTGGCCTGAGCACAGCTCCAGCACAAACTGACCTGACTGCACCGTGTGTTCCCCACAGTGAGTTCATCTCAGCCATCTCAAAGTGGCTCTGATGACAAAGTGGTACGCAGGACAGGGCGTTCTGGTGGGATGTCATCACTGCACACACTGTCTGTCACCCAGGGCTCTGGAAGTGATGTCAGCTCCTGCTCCCCAGAGTCTCAACACACTTCCCAGTACTCTCTTAGGTGGCTTGGAGACAGAATATGTGGAGAATCATCTGCTCAAACTGAGCCGGGCAGAACCTCGGCCTGGGCTCTCCAGCCTCATCACCTGAACTAACCATGCCTACTGCGACCAAACGAGAAGATGAGTCTCTGCCGCCAGCCCTGAGCCTGAGAGCTGTCCTGGCACTGCAGTCCCACCTCAGGGGACCAGGTATGAAGCTGTCAGGGCGGCCCAGTGATCTATGGTTCCCAGCGCCCGGGCCACAGAGACTGGATCTGTGCTGGCCAGCGAGAGTCTGTGGCAGCTGGGCACGGGCTTCAGACACACTGGGCATCAGGAGGGGCGCTGCACCTGGCAGTGCAGCTTCTCGGCCCTCTGTGCCAGTGGGGCTGACATCTCACCTGTGTCGGGTGGCTGAGCTGTGTGTTCCCCTAGGCTAAAGGCCACAGGGAGGACCCGCTTCTGCTTTACCCCAGGTATGAGCATCACTCTGGATTAATCCAGAAAGGCCACTTTTTTCTTGCTTGTACAGAAGGTTCCTATAGGTCAGGGGGTCGATTCCGGGCCAGGATGATTCAGTCATGTGTTTTAGTTTGCCTATTTGGCATCTGATGCACAACACAGGTATGGAAACTTCAGGATGCAAATCCTGTATAGTGGAACCTTGTTTAGACTGACTTTGGGGGTTACATAGTAAAAGACAGAGTTCCTTTACTAGCCTGCAATGCAAAGGCCGCTGCACAGGTCAGTCCTGTTCTTAATCCACCAAGTTTTAGTGTTCTCCTCCTTCCCACTGCGCAGGCTTAGGAACTAAGGCAGAGCCAGACCAACTAGGGATGGGTAAGGCTTTGGGCAGAATTTGGTTTCCTCTCCTGCCATGTTTACCAATTAACTGGCATTAACTGGCATTCAGATCCCCATGCCCTTCCACTTGGGTACGTGGGGGTGCGCACCCCTCCCACCAGGCCACTGAACAGTCAGACCTACGTGGCTGCACGATCTTTCTTGGTGCATATCACAAGTGCCCTGATGGCCAGGGTCACCAGGTCAACAAATACAACATACAGCAAAATAAATTCTGTATAACACAGCAAAATAAGCTCCCACTCTTTGTGGGATTCAACAACGTCAAAACATACACCATGCTGCCGACAGCTCCAGGAGAGACGGGACGAGACCCTTTCTCTAGCTAGTCTTTATCGGTCACTTTGGGAGCTGTTCCTGTTTGAGAAACACCCGAAGTGCAAAGGCTGAGAGCACTCGATTTGGAAACCCAGAGAACAGTAAATCTGCTACAGAGGACCAGATAATAGATATTTCCGCTCGGAAAGCTATACGTTCTATGCAGCAAGTCAAGTCTGCCTCTGCAGCAGCAAGGCCTGTAGTCAAGACGTGAATGAGTAGGTGTGGTTACATTCCAATAAAACTTTATTGACAAACGCAGGAATCCGTCATCCAGTCCAGCCTCTCCCGGTGCAGAGGAGGAGTGCTGAAGTGACCGATCCTGCAGTCTCAGAGCCACAAGCACGGAAGCTACGATGGCCACTACCGGGTACCTGGAGACTGTGACTAAAATAGTTAACTTCGCAAGAGAGGATTAAAAAGCAAGGAGAAAACGACAGGTTAAAATTTCTGCAATGGGAAAGATAACCTCTCTGTCAAACTCAAAATGCGGAGATGGCGCCGCGGTTACAGACTTTGAGGGGAGCTGCTAATGTTTGCTCACCAGCGAGACTCAGGCATGATCTTGGAGAGGAGCTGGGAAAAGGGAACTGGAAAGAAAGACACTGGCACCTGTTTGTGAACAATATAAGAAGAAAACAGCAAATTCATTTTTTCCAGTCAGCAGCTAGTCAAACGTCTAACAGGACATACACGGACACGGAGGACAAGCCCTCTCTCCCAGGGCAGAGGATAGGTTGTTTTGGCTGTCAAGCATTTTCAAAACAAGTTTTCTTGGTCTTGTGACAGGTTGTGGCAAGAGCAAGAAAATAAGAAAGAGTAGAAGATCCCAAGACCCCCGCTCTGGGCCTCCCGGGGCTGGCGCTGCCTGCACGGTCAAGTTTGCTTTCTGAGTGCTCAGATAAAGCTGGTCTTAGGGTTAATACCACCTCGCCAGTGACACTGTTTAATAAAGCAATTCCTCTAAGAACGCTCTGGCAGCAGCATAATCGTCCTAGTCCAGGAGGAATCAAGGGTCAAAGTCACTCATAGCCTAAGGGCGCTGTTCTGCCCAAACCTACGCCCTGCTTTGTTTTAATTTCCCCTCATGTTAGGTGGACTGATTCCTTCCCTGACACAGGTTGAAAGCTATCTTCTCCAAGGTGGATTTTACCATCTCAACCACAGAACCCTTGGTCAGGGTGGGGCAAAGAGAGCAGCAGGAGGCCTGAAAGGCTGGGTCAGACCCAGGCTGGGCTCAGGCAGGGCCGTGTGCCTCACCGGCAGCGGCCTGCTTGGGGCTAAACATGCTCTACCTCAGGAGGAGTCGGAGCCCAGGGAAGTGGGGCAAAGGCCAGCGACTAGACGGGTTCTGGGACTCAGTCACAAAGGCCTGAGAAGATATCCAGAAGTCAGCTAAACATGGTGTCAGGGATTCTGAGGTCCCTGGGCAATCACTGAGGAGGCAGACGCAGGAGAGAGAAGCCCCAGACCGAGTTCAGACTCGGATTCCGAGGGCTGTGTGACGCGGGCAGCACGGCTCCCTTCTGGATCTCCTTCCGGCTGGACACCACGACCTCAGATTCCTGAGCAGCGTGCTCAGCCCCGTTGACACCGCTCCTGGATGGTGATCTCCAGCCCCGGGAGAATCACACGGAGGCAGGCCCTCTACCTGAGGCTGGCCCTTATTCTATTAGTCAAGTTACCAGGCCACAAAGGCTGCCTCGTTCTGCCAGCTGTCTACAAAAATGTTCTGGAGAAAGAAAAGCAAATCTTCCATGGGACCTTCTGGCTGGAAGAAGCAAAGGCTGATGGGTAGTGGTGCCCGGTGCAGAGAGGGTCATGGGTACGTGAAGGCAGCAGCAGACATTCCTGTGTGGGCACTGCACAGCCACACAGTGCAACATTGGCGCTGAACCGCTCCACTCGCCCGGGAAGAGCTGATGGTGCTGCCTAAAGTCAGTGCATACACTGTTCGGGCTGATTCCTGGGCCATCCCAGCTAGATTCAAATGTCACATCAACCGCAAATAACATTTAAGTATAAATATGTCCTACATACTGCATGAGGCATTCTCAAACTAAATCATTTGTTATTTATCTAAGCTTTAAAACTGACCCACATTTTGCACTTTTTCATTGCTACGTCTGGCAGCCTAACTGAGGTGACCAAGAAGGGTGAAAAGGTCCAGACTCTCCTTTGCAGTGGTCCATGGGCATGAGCTGAGAACTTTAGTTTTCACTGTGTTTATCAGCATTTCCAAGGCACAGAAGCATCTGGCAGGACTTGAACTACAGTGTACACCAAGGCAAACCATGATAGCAACACATAATCTCTCAACGGAAGGAAATCATCCACCTGCACACCGAAGGGTCAGACGCCCAGACACTCAGCACGGCGGCCGGCGACAGCAGCCTGTGCTAACTGCACACCCACAGCACGTCAGGCAGTTTACGGCTATTTCCCCATTTAACATCCAGCCCTGCGAGGGAGGACTCTCTCCTCTCATGTAGAGATGAGAAACCAAGACTTAGGTGAAAAGGGGCAGAACAAGGACCGGCATTCTGGAGGACCCTTTCCACTCCGCGGATCTCAGCTGCCCAGCTCCAGCCTTCTCTTCCTCCCCCGCTTTCCTCTCTCTGTCCTTCCCCTTACACTGCCCTTTCTGTGTCCTTCGTGGTTGCTATCTGTCTTCCTTGCCCTACTGGCTCTGAGATCCCGGGAACAGGCAGCACTGCCATCCTGCACGCTACACAGGTGGATCCTTTCAGCAGTCATTTACATGGAGCTCTCATCTCTGCTGTTCATGACTTAAATTTGTATCTGAAACCTAGTTAGAATTTAACAAATGAATGAATTAGCTGGACAGTGCAGGTGACCTGCGTCGAATCTAGTCCTAATGTTACCACTACGAGTCTGCCCCGGAGCTGCAGAGTCCAAGGCTGACCAGGCAGGCGGCCTGGTCATCCAGTGAGCGGCTGAGCCCAGCTTCCTGGTGAATTGGGGACACCTCGGTGCTGGTGCTGCTCGAGAGCAGGATGCCAGGACTTGAACTACAGCCCCAGATGGGAGCCGAGTTGCTGTGTGACCTTGGACCAGTCACTTCACTCGGGAGACCTCAACGTCCTCATCTGTGAGGTGCTGTTATAAGAATTACAGGAGTTAAGTAGACAGCATCTCCAGCTCTGCAGCTGCATTTGCTACTACAAGATGATCAGAAGGGATGTGATGACCAATGGTCACTTGTTTTGAGGAAAATCATGCAGTCGTGCCAGGATTGATAAAGTTTATTTTCCTGAACTGCAATACTGACTGTTCAAGGATGAACTAATCCTCCCAAATATCAATAATAGAAAAGTTGAGTTTTCTAAATTTTGATTTCTAGAACTATACAGTTCCCCCGCCCTTTTTGGAGACAGGGTTTCACTATGCAGCCCCAGCTGGCCTTGAACTCATAGTGATCCTCCTGCCTCAGCTGCCCGACCACTGGGATTACAGGTGTGCACCCTGTGCCCAGCTCAAGAACTAGTTTCTTGATTCACAGTTCTGACGTGTACTGCTACAATGGAACTGCAGGCAGTGGCCAATCCAGAACTCAACCAGCAAGAACTGTAGCAGGGCTCTTGAAAACACAGGTAGTGAGTTTTAGGAGCCAGAGAATAGCATCACCAACACCACCAACCCCCCGCGCCCCATGCTGTGTGTGTGTGTGTATGTGTTGTGGCCCTGGGGGCCTGGCACGTACTCTGCATGCGGTGAGCCTTTCTGTGTCTCTCAGTGGGTTTGGTAAGGCAGCAGCTACACAGAGGTGCGGCCTTCCTAGGTGCCTCTGGGAAACTACTGTCGCGCTGCTCCTTGCACTCGTCTCTGCTCTAAAGCCTGTCCTCCCCATGGCCATGGCACCTCTTCCAGGTGGCTCGGTCCTGACCCTACAAGCACACAAGGCAAACTACTTTTTTCCCCTCACGAGTGACTATGGATCCAAGATACCCCAGGCACCCGCAGCCTCGCTTCTGCTTTCCTGGCTTCCAGTTTCATCGGGCATGACTAAGGGTCAGCCTGGGAGATAGGAGTCACTGGGATTTTCTGTCCTCTTCCCAGACCACTGTGCCTCTGGCTGGCTGGCTCCCCTCCCTTCTTCTCACCCATAAACCTTGGTAACAGTCTGGCCATAGGAATATTTTACCTTCTCTCCAAGATATTCGGATTTTAGGCTCTTACAAGAGCGATTTCTGCTCAGAAACACTGTTGGGCTTCCTCAGAGGCACAGCCTTCTGCAGCCTCCCGAGACACTGGGCAGAAGGTCCCCAGCCACTCCGTGGATGGATGTCTGGGCACAGCCGTGAAGGTGCACTGAGCTGGGAGCCAGGAAGCAGCAAAACCAGGGAAAAGGCAGGAAGGACAGGCTTGGGCCGGGGTCCTTCTCTCTGGGCTGCATGTACTACGCCAGATCTTCCGGGAAACGGAACAGTGTGTAAATGTGAGCCCTCAAGAGCTGAGGACCCATCATCTTGTTTTGGCTAATGCTCGGGAGAGGGCACCTTGCTGGACTCGATCATCTCTTAAGTTCCGTCCACGTTTCACATCTGGGAACCGTCCGCGCTGTCAGGCTTATCTTCCTGAGGCACTGCTCCACTGGAGCTCAGCTGGGGGACATGGGTTCCGCAGGCCACTGGGAAGGGTGGAGCCACGTCTGCCCACCACTCAGTCCTCGGCCTCAGCGAGGCTCCAACAAGTCATCTGCAAGGTGGCCCCGTGCTGAGTGCCCCAACAGCGGCCCCTGTCACAGTTTGCACAGAACAGACGGCCCTGACGGCTCCTGGATGCTGCCCTCATTTCTATAATTCATGCCTTAATGAGAAGTGATAAAACACGCAGCAGGGCCTCCTGCCTGGACTCCACCTCACACACGACAGCCCTGAGCAGCCCTGGCGGCACCTGTCAGAAGCCAGCACGCACGCTGAACAGTCAAGCCTAATTCCTAGGAAGCTGTTTTAACTTGACATCTGAAAATGTTCTGCATCTAGAATTATTTTATAGGGTGTGTGTTCAGGACATGTGTGCACGTTCCACAGTGAAGTGTTCTATAAATATCAGATGCAGACGGTACAAAGAGCCTCACGTACAGAGCGTCCTTAATTCCATTCAGTGAGGTTTTCAACATGCATCTGACCTCTGGCAACTGCGACTGAAGTTTCTCAACATGAACAGAAAAGTGTGCTACGCCACCTTAAACATGCCTTTTACTTAAAAGCCCAAAAATGTAAGGGAGCCAGACTGTCAGGTAGGCACGAGGCGCAGCACTCTCAGATGAGGGTGCACGGGCCAGAAAAGTGACCTGCTCTTTCCCACAATAACACAGGAAATCAGCAGGTGTCCAGATGAGGCCCAGGTCTCCTAATTCTCAGGCCAATCCTCTTTGTACTTCCTTCATTTACTCTACAATTCACCTTTCAACAGTTGAAATGCGCTTTGATTCCATGACTAAATGTTCCTCTTTGATGCATTACAAAACCCCTAAGCCAGACTCTCTACTCTTTCCTTTCTGACTGTAAAGCACCTGTGTATTTTTCCAAGAAAGAAAATATGTGACCACAACTCAGAGCCACGGAGGAGTGGTGATCGACAGCGGAGGTGGCACCTCTAGAGCCCACACTTGAGTCCACAGCAGCCAAAGTGAACTTCTCTGGCAAACACGCGCTGCCCTTCCAGTCCCTTCTCACACGCCTCCCCGACAAGCCAAGCTCAGCGCAGCTCCCGGCTGGTGCGGCTGAGGCCAGAACGTAGCCCCCAACTGTTTCCACTGAGAAAGTGGGATGGAGGCGGGTCCTGTCCTCAACACAGCTGTAGAGGAGCTGGAAGATCTGGGGACGGGTCCTGAAGAGCAGCCTGCTCCATTTCCACAGGGAGAGGAGGTTAAGCCGTCAGCACTCGTGCCTGGCACAGTGGGGTCTACGAGAGCAGCTCACAGGGACAAGGCTGGGTGAGCAGTAACTGGTGGCCAGGCGTATTAACGGAGCTTATCATTTCACAGCAGCAGATGTCAGGCTCCAATAAATAACATGCTCTTTCTGACCTGCACGCCGTGGAAAGGGTGCCTGGATGGCAGGCAGATCTGGATTCCTCCCCAGCTCCGTCGCTGTCTGACAGGAAAAGCAAACTAAATCCCTTGAAGATAGCTTCCGAAGGACCTGAGTGTCTGGGTATAGAGGAATCGGGCGTGGATAATGAAGGCCTCGAGACCTGGCCTTCCCACGTCCTCTGTCAGCTCGCCAGAGGAGCTGGTCCCTTTGCTGTCCTCTCGAGCAGCCCGAGCTGTGCTCGCCTGGGCCTGGAAAATTCCCTCCACCTTCCCTAGGGGAGTTCAGCTCAGATGAGGTTGGGTTTTTTTTTTTAAGTGAACTATTCCTAGGAAACGTGGGGCAAAACAGAAGATAAAAAGAAAGCCCATGAATCACAGCCGTGGCTGGGCTGCAGGTTCTGTCTCTGAGGTCTGGCCCCAGATGGGCTCTGGAGCCCAGCTTCCTTGGAGCCCAGCCTGAGCATCCTGCCCATCTCGGAGCTCTGCCCCCCCCCCCCCAGCCCACCTCCAGCAGCTTCGCGCATGGCACCTGCCTTGCAGAGGGGACGAAGGGAGGAGTAAGCAATTACAGGGACCACAGTTTTCAGCTCATGGCTGATAATCCACCACTGGCTTCCAGATGGGAGAGCTAAGAATGCAGACAAGAGAAGAACAGGACGGGGAGTGAACCGTGGTGGAGGGGAGGGTGGGGTGCGGAGGAGAAGGGAGGGGTTTGCTCCCCAAATGAGGAACGAGGAGAGCACGGAGCCCTGGGTTCCAGTGCTGGTCCCGCCTAGGTTCCCTCCGGGCAGCTTACCAGGCCCAGGAAATGAGGGACAGGCCTAACCCTCAGTCTTCACAGAAACAAGGCACACAGTGGGCGCCCCACGGAGCCACTAATAGTGAGCCAAGAAAAGAGTGATTAATTCTTGGGCAGGGGATTTAGCTCAGCCTCAAAATTGCAAGTTCCCAAGTTTGATCACCAGTAACCCCCCAAAATGATTAATTATTGAAGAAGCAAACATGTAAGTAGAATTGTGTTATAACCACTATCACTCCCCCTGTAAGTGCCCTGGTCCCCAAAGGGTTCTCAGGGCTCAAGGCTCCAGTGACCACGCTCTGAGGACACTGACAGAACGGGGGTTCCTACAGCGTGGGCCCCAGACCCAGGGCTCTGCGGGGAGGGCGAGGGGAGGCTGCTCCCTGGATGGAGACATCTATCTCTGTCTCTTCAATCAAGGGGATATTTATTTTTAGCTGCTTTATTTCCAGGCCTAACACATGAGGCTGGATTAAAGCATGTGGCAGCTAATGAGAAGTCTGGAGGGAAACCCATCTTTGAGAATGCTAGAGCACTGATATTGCAAAATAACCGAACTAGTCCAGAGTAAACAATTTTTAAAAAGTTCTTGACAGAGAAGATTATTTGACAGAGACAATAAGATGACAGATAATGAAAGTATCTACAGTGAGGAGCATGTAGGAAACGATGGTCTGCTCTAGGAGCATCTGGGTAGGTTCATTTTCTGTTGTTCCTTCCATCCCTCCCTCCATTTCCATCTTTCCTTCCACCATTTTTTTCTTTTCTTGGGTGGTGCTGAGGACTGAACTTGCACATGGTGCTGCTTTCTGCCCTGTGGGACATTCCCAGCCCCAGACATATTTTCAAATAAGAAAATAAGGTCTTTCAGACCTTGAGGAAAGAAGAGAAACAACAAATACTTGGAAGGTTCACTGAGAAATTACTCTTACGTGTGAGGAGTTGCTTTTTAAAAAAATATTCCTTAGTGATTCCTTTTATATGTTATGTGTAACAAGCCACTGCCGTAGGTGGTTTGGGGATAAATTCTATTGTAAGATGCTACTAAGGCCTCTAGGATCAACCTAATGCTTTATATGATGAAATTCACGAAAAATGCCACTCCATCTATTCATAGATTTCTCAGCCTAGAAAGGAGTACAAAGCAGTCCTCCAGGCCAGTCTTATAGACAGGTCTGGAGCTATGGACAAAACACCAAGGTATCTGTTTGTCTTTTTTAAAGTGATGATGGATATCAGATTTAAGTAACTGAAGGATAAAATTTTCTACTTTTCAAACTGGCTGTGTTGGCATCAAAAGCTAAACTAAACCAAACCAACAAACCAAAACATTGTGTAGATGGGCAGCCTGATGGCTTCGACTCTCTAGCCAGCCCACTGGAGTCAGAAGACTGGTTACTAGGTTTAGCTGAAGATACTAATGCTGACTCTGCACATGCCCACTAGTTGTTAACATTTGCTGCACACTCACAACATGCCTGACCTTGCTGGACCACTGACCTACGCTACCTCATGCAGTGGGAAGTATTCTAAAATGATCCCCCATTCCCCACCCCTTCTATACCCTCATGACTGTGAACCGGATGGACTTAATCCTGTAATGTTTATATGATATCTGGTTTGTTATATGACACAAGTGACTTTAAAAAGGAAAGCTGCACTAACCTAATAAAGCAGCTACCCTAAATCCAGGCCTAGAGGTTTGGAGACACAGATGCTGGAGTTTGGAAACCTGAGAAGAACCCAGCACCCCACTGCAGACTTGAAGACAGAAGGCACCACGTGGCAGGGAACACGGGCACCAGTTATGGACAGCGGTCTCCAGGTGATGTCCAGCAAGGATCCAGGAATCTCAGTCCTACAACTACAAGGAACTGACCCCAGTCAACATGCTCCATGGACTTGGAAGAGAAGCCTGTGCCTAGAGGAGACCATGGTCCCCCGACCCCGGAACTTGATTTAAACTGAACAGAGAACCTTGGTATATTGTGGGAGCTGCCTAGACCAGAAACACTATACAGTAATAACGTGGTATTTTAAGATGGTAAATATATGAATGATGCACTGTTAATTACAACATAAAGACTACACACCCTATAGGATACTCATAATAAGCCTCTATGTTAGGCTTCACCATTTTGCAGACACAGAAACTAAGACTCAGAAAGACTGCGTTTCCTCGCAGTGCCTCTGCTAGTGAATCACAGAAACTTTAAACCCAGCTGCCAGGGCTTCGAGCTTGATGCTCTTAACTGCCATGTGCATTTCCTTGCTGTAGGCCAAGTGCTAGGCCTCTGAGCAAGAAGCCCCCAACCAGTCACAGGAGTGAAGCACCGTGTCCACCAGGATATAGGCCACAGGAAGTTCTGGGGGCTGGGGCCGAGCCGTGACTCTGTAAGAAGCCACCAGTGCACTCCTGGAAAGTCAATGAACCCCTCTGAACCTCAGAGCTTTCCTTGTTTTTAAGGCACGGTACAAATTCCCACAGGGCCGCAGCGATGTAGGCGCTGCACCTGGTGAAGTTCCTGGGGAAGGCAGAGGTGTGACGCGGCACATGGGGGCTGTCTTTTCTTTGCGCCCTTGACCTCCATGTTGGATATGACCTCACTTGTTTTGAGCAAGATGTTTGAAAATAAGCTTTCTTTGGGGAGGAAACGATCCTCTATTAACTTTATTTGGAAACAACAGGGAAAGCTAGAATAAAATTTTTCTTTTTTAAAAAAATTCTTTAAGAGCCAGGTGAATGTTAAGTGAAAGCAGTAACAATGTATTGTGGAATGTACAACATATATACAAGTAAAACTTGACTGCTTTATAGCACCAAGGCTAACAGAGGGTGGAAAAAGAATTACATAGTTTTGAGTTTTTATGTATATGTGAAGCATTATATTATTAATTTGTGGTTGCTGTGATTAAGTTAAAGATATATTCTTAATGTATAAATAACTAAAATATATAAAGCTATACAGTTAAGCTAACAGAAGAGACACAACGGCATACTAATATATGTGAATAAATCAATAGTATAGGAAGAAAAGAACAAAAAAAAGAGAGAATAAAAGAAATTGAAAAACAAATAGCAAGATCAGAGGACTTAAATTTAATGAGCTCATTAATTACATTAAATGTAAATTAACCAAGTAATCTCATTAAAATAAAAGGCAGAGATTATCTATCTATTATCTAATAAAAGGCAGAGATTTTTAAAAACAGGCCTACAAAGCATTTCCTTGACATGTGAAGATATAGACAGGACAAAATAAAAGATGAATATATATATATATATATATACACACACACACACATATATATTGCACAAAATATATGGAATAATGCTGGTGCAATATTTTAACCTCAAGCAAAGCAGATTTCGAGTCAAAGAGGATTATCAGAGATAGTCATTTCATGATGACAAGAGGACCAATTTATCAAGATGTAAGAATTCCAAATATGTATGAATGTTACTAGGACACATAACAGATTCTCCTCAACTATGACAGGGTTACATGCCGATAAACTGAACACTGAAACGTGTTCAGTCAAAAATATACTTACACATCTCAACTACAAAACATCATTGCACAGGACAAAATATACTCTAGAGCCCAGATTATTTCCTCTGGGAACTGCAGCTGTACCAACATCCAGCACTGAGAGAATCATGCTAACTATCACTTAGCCTAGGTCAAGACCAAAATACAAAATTTGAAGCATGACTCCTTTTGAATGTCTACTACTTTCACACACTATAAAGTTAAACGATAAGTTGGAAATGTTCATTAAAAAAAAAAAAGCCCTGTCTACTCCTTTACAAATTATGCTACAATTAAAAATATACACATGGAAAGCCTTTGCCTTCAAAGAACTCATGATTTGGTTAAGGAAACATACACAAAGGTGTAGAGAAAAATCAAAAATAAAACAAAAGAGATTCCAAAGCATTCTGTGACCTCAGAGCGGAAGCTAAATCTCAGGCAGGGGCCCCCCTACGTTAACTCATGGCGTCCACAGGGAGGGTACAATTCTGTGACAGAGGATAGAATTAAGAACAGTTAGGCACTCTGCCCAAGATCACAGAGCTTACAGGGTTACACTTTGCAACGGGAACTGGGACACGCATGACCCAAAGCCCGTGCTCTTCCAGTACAGGGCATTTCACTTGTGTAAGACAGAATGTGCTGGACAGCCATGAGCGAGAAGCTCTGTGGCAAGAACAGCCCTGGCCAGTGCCAGGAAGTGTCCTTTCTGAATTCACATGTTTAGAATTGTGCTCACAGGAGGGATAAACAGCTGATTTCACTCAATGGGCTTTGGGGCTGTTCATAAACCATGAGAGTGTTTATGACATAGGCAGAGCTCCCCGAGTGAATCACAGCCTTCTACACTCTGCACACAGTACTGGCACAGAACAAAGAAGCAGGGCACAGAAGCAACACAACAGCAGCGCGTTTTCTCTTTTGTGCCCTTCTTTTCTAGCTTCTCCACCAACCTCCAGCCTCCAGTGTGCGACAGTTCTCGGGCTGTGTACCCATTACCTGGCTCCTGACACAGCCCTGTGTAATTACAGTACTCAGCTCAGCTGAAGAATGGAGCCTGAAACTATTCCTTCTTGCTTCTTGAGCTGATGGCTTTCTTCTAGTACATTTAAAGTGGAGTTGTCTTCACTACAGTAGAAAGCAGATTTTTTAAACGTTACTTCAGATGTTTTCTTTAGACTGGCGTTAACATAAAGCAAATGTCTCTAGAAACTTTGAACCAACCCGTTAAGATAAACAGGCTTCACTTACAATATTCCTGCACTGAAATCACAGGCCTGTGGTCTGCAGCTCTTTAAAGACTTAATTCATACACACTAAAATGTCTCCTTAAGAAACAGATATACACATACACACTCACATACACACAGACACCAAGATAGCTTTGCCATGGAAACCACAGACTGTCTGGTTTGGTCTCCACAACACATACCACAAATAACGGCCCATCTTCCAAGGCCAGAGCCTACGTATACACAGGGAAAGCCCAGAAAATTAAATGACTGCAATACTTCAAACGTAAAACTTACTTTCTAATTCCTTTTTAAAATTATATTTCAAGATATGTGAGTCTTCATCATTGTTCCGAGTTGCATTTATGTTTATATGAAGGGAAAACCAAAAGAGAAAGGGCACCCCGAAAGTTCACAGCTCTGGGTCTGTGTGATCCAAGCTTCTGGAGAAAGACACTCGTGTCATTATTTTTGAGTCTTAGCCGGGTACACACGAAGGTCTTGTGCTAGAGAGACTGGCAGATGCTAGGAGGCCCCCTGGGAAGGAAGGGGGCCTCAGGGAGGGGAGGCAAGAGCAAGAAGTCCTCCTGGAGGTGCCTTAAAACCGGCAGAGGTTTGATATGATTTACCTCCCTCCTGGACTCCATGTTCCACCAGGCATGGACAATTCCCAAGTCGTTTACCGTTATGTCCTCAGCGTGGAGCACAAAGCCTGGAACAAGGTGGGGGCTTAATAAACACTGGAGGAGCAAATGAAGAGAATGTTCACTAGACAGCCTTCGTCTGCGGGACTCTGGCTCTGATCTCCTTCAGCTGGGATCACAGGTGTGAGCATATGGTTGTTTAGAGTGATAAAATAATAACCACACATGAGTCAACTGTGTACTTTTGAAAACTACCATTTCACTGCTGCTTCGATCTAGGAGGCCATCATTTACAAAGACTTGGGTTTCAGACACCAACGTCTCACCTACAAAAAACACTTGATGTATTTCTATATTTACCTATTCCATACAACTTAGGTCAGAGCCTTCCATACTGGGAGGTGTGTGATCCAACAGGTGCACCTCTAAACCCCAATACCAGCCAACCCCATTAGACCACTACTTCCACAGAGGTATCAGTTGTTTTAAACAGTCTGTGTATTGACTTATTCAATCAAGAAACACTCAGGTCTCACATTGGCCCATGACTTAGAATACACCGTTGATGTGCAGGGATAGATGTAATTCAAACGGCTTCAATTCCATTTAAGAAAGTAGTGACTGGATCCGCATACTGATCATTAAGTGATCACGTTATTTACTGTCACCATGAATTTCCCATTAAAAAAAACCCCACTATAGTGGCTGTCACCATTTTCAACACCACTTATCCATAACTCAGCTTTCTATTTAGCAAAATCTGAATACAGAGGTAGGTTTCTGATAAGTTCTACAATCCACTAAAAAAGGAGGCAGAGATGGCCAATTTGAGGGACCAACAAAAGCAGGAGGGAGGGGAAATATTTGTAGATTTATGTCAGTTTCTTCCTGATATGGCTACACAAGCAATGAGCAAGCTTTTACTATAGAGGGCCAAATAATTAAGTATATTTGGCTTTACAAATCTCTGCTGTAACTGCTTATTTTCCCAGTAGGGCATGAAGGCAGCCATAGGATAATAAATACAGAAATGGGTGTTGCTGTGTTTCAATAAAACTTTGTTCACAAAAATAAGCAGGATTTAGCTGGAGGGCAATAGTTTGCCAACTCCTGGACAAACAAAACGCTTTTCTCTGCAGGAAATAATAATAAATTCACTTACTTTGCTCTTTTGGCCATTTCATTTCCGTCCCATCTGGGGCTGTATGGATAATTTTTTTGGGCCTGGGAGTAAAGCTGTCCACTATTGGTAAAATGATAGACGGACTGAAACGTGAGAGTTGGCTGATCGCGAGGAAAAAACAGGGGTAGATCAACTGAAAAGAGAGAAGAAAAGAAAGTTAGTGGTAAATGCAGCTTAAGACTTTTGGAGGCTAACTCAGAAAGTTGGGTACAATTAGCATTAGAAACATTCCAGTCGTTGAGCCAGAACCAGGGACCAAGAAATACCCAGTGCCTTTCCCACGGCCAAGGGAGCAAGTGACATGTGAGTGTGAGCACAAGCGTGTGAGGCAGGCGGTGTGGCTAAAACTCCATGGAACAGGCTCGGAAGTGCGGCAGCGGCCTATTGGGAGCCAGGCCATCTGAATCCCCTGTGTACCTCGTCCACACCTTCACCACAGTTAGCTGTGCATTTGTTTAAGTCTCTCTTACGCCATGAGCTCTGAGGGTTAGACAGTGTCTTCCTCGTTTGTAATTTGATGGAGGAGGTTGGACAGACATTGTTTTACTATTCTTGGGAAAGGGACAGCCAGGGTAGCTGACAATCTTTCTGTTTTATGGGATATGGCAACTAGACTGCCAGGAAAAAAAAAAAATTATCACGTTGCTTCTAATCAAGCAGTCAATTTTGATACTCAGCAGTTTCCATTTTCCCGTGTGTGTTACCACGTGTATTTATAGCTCCCAAATCAGAGGGAGCTCCCTCATGAAGGCAGCAGGGACATGCATCTGAGCACTGAGTCTGCCTGCTGGCGCAGGACGGCTGCTTCTGCTCTTTGCTGTTAATACGTATTAAGTGCTTTATCTCTTCATTTTGGTGTTCTTTAATTTTTCAAAAACAAAACTTGTTACTTTTAAGTGAGGTAAGATTTATTAAAAACACAGCTTGTTGCACTAACACATTCTTCAAGGTATATACTACATGAATGTTACTCCTTTCTGGGGCAAAGAACAGGCACACTTAAAAATTTTCAAAAAATAGAAATTTCCAGCTTTTCAGAATACTTTGTTACTTAAAAGTCCTCGAAAGAGACATTATTTTGACCATCTTGCATTTAGCAGAAGCGCACCCTTGAGATGCTAAGAGGCTGATCAGTTTGCTCGGCGCATAGGGTTAGAGTTAAGGGCAAGAGTTAAGTCGCCATGACTCCCATCCCTGGCTCCTGTGAAAGTGCCTCCTCTGGCTCTAGGACCTGCTTACAACTCGCTCATGAGGTCATAACTGCGACTTAGCTAAAGTTCCAAGTGAAGAATGGACACGGTGGAGCTTTTCAGCTACGTGAGGAAAATATGTTAAAAGAATACATGTTAGAAAGTTATCGTCTATGACATCCTGGTGTGGGGTGACATTCAACTTAGACAAGGCCCTCTAAGCACCAACACAATGTCTTGAAAGAAAAGTTAATTCATAGCAAATTTTAAAAAAAGAAAATAAAAAATTCCAGGAAACAAAAAACCGCCCAGTTGGTCAGGCCCCTCAGACCTCTGCGCACACTTGACTGATGCGTCTGACTCAGCACTGCTGGGGGTTTCTACCCATGAGTCATAGCGCGCCAGAGAAAGGGCCAGGCCTGTGAGTGTCCACTTTTAGTCACATTTGTCAAGCGCCACAATAAACCAGCTGAATACTTATCTATTCATGCCAAGACAGAGATTTCATAGCATATAGGAACAGCACAAAATAGGGAAAAGACTAATCTGAATAATAACTCAATTGAGAAAATGCTTTTGGATCCGTCATTTACAAAGCTTGATCTGTTACTTCTTCAATCACTTTCAATAAATACTGGCTTCTAAACTTTTCATATCTTGGCTGATTAGTTATTTATTTTCCTATGATTAATTTTAGCAAAATGCCTATCACATATGATTTATCTTGATTTTTAACTCTAATTGTTCAAATACATACAAGTTTCCAAATATAAAACACAGGAATGATTCTCAAGCTACTGGCTTTTTGGGGCCCTGGCCCCAAACTCCGGGTTCACACACTTTTCCTCCTCTGCCTCTTGAGTAGGTGGAACTATAGGTATAGACTACTGCATCTGGCTGAAATATACTCTATTTTCTCCTTGTTATTTGTTTTATAGAAATGGATTGCTCAAGTTAGTATTTTGATATGGTGAGAAACAGTTTTATTTTTTTTTTAGCCTATATCTTAACTATCTTCTTACAGTCAAGAAACAAATTTAGATGTGAATGCAAGTGATTTTTTTTTTTTTTTTCTTGAGACAGGGTCTCGTTTTGTGGTTCAGGCTGGCCCTGAGCTCAGCCTCAAACTCACATCACAGCAATCCTCCTGCCTCTGCCTCCTGAGTGTTGGGATTACAGGTGTGAGCCACCACGTCCAGCACTGTGGTATGTGGTACTGGTTGCTGCTGGGTGTGAGTCTCCACGCCCAGTATTGTATGTGGTTACCGGAGATTGAACTCGGGTCCTTGCACTTGCAAGACAGGTGCCGGAACCACTGAGCTAACTCCCCGGGCCCTACAATTGATTTTTCTAGGCAAGTGAGTTATCCTGATTTCTTCTGTTTGTTTTTTTAAGATAAGGTCTCACTATATAGCTCAGCTTAGTCTCAAATTCACTATGTAACTAAGGTTGATCTCAGACTCATGATCCTCCTGCCTCAGCCTTCCAAGTCCTGGGACTTCAGGTGTGTACCAGCATACTTGGATATTCTAATTGAAAAAAAAGCCCAACAAACTGGCTGCTGGTATTTGTACAGTGGTCTTAAAGAAGCACCGATTACATGATTATTTGTCCACAGACATTTGGCTTCTAAAGTTAGGAGAATCCAATGCTAAAATCTAAATACTTTTGTCACATATACAGTAAACTGGATTATTAGAGGAAAAGTTAGAGGACTTCAGAGGTAT